>JAMPIV010019746.1:0-275918 GCA_024509875.1 Oreohelix idahoensis | reverse complement strand
TCACCACAGATGCATCCTGACAACATTCATCCACATCTCTGTATATATTGAATGTATATATGTATGTCTATATGTCTAAACAAACACACCCAACATCACACAAAAATCCACCCTAACCCACCAGCTACATCGTCACCCACGCCAGCCCAAAAAGACACACTTCAAAAACCCTCTTAGTAACCCAACATTATCGATTTTTTTACGATATTTTTTATACATATATTGTATACATGTATAAACAAACTCATCGATACACTATCAACACAATACTTCACACAAAGATCCACGCTTTCCCACCCGGCCAGCTACCCCTACAACATACATCAGCACACACGCCAACACAAAAAAGGCACTTCAAAAAACCTCTTAGTAACCTAATCCAACATTATCGATTTTTATATTTTCCTCTTTACTCAAGTATTCTTTTAAAAGAGATCATTAACTATATACTTCTATCTAACACGTCACTCCTGCGTCATACATACATCCACCAGCTACACCCCAGCACACACCCATGAGGCATCACCGCCAGCCAAAAAGCAATACCCGTTCCCTTAAAAAACCCCTTAGTAACCTAAGCCTCCGTCACCACAGATGCATCCTGACAACGTCACCACATCTCCGTATATATGAATGTATATATATGTGTGTATATATGTCTAAACAAACACACCAATACACTACCACATCACACAAAAATCCACCCTAACCCACCCCGCCAGCTACATCATCACCCACGCCAGCCCAAAAAAGGCACTTCAAAAACCCTCTTAGTAACCCAACATTATCGATTTTTTTAAATTTTCCGTCATTATCGATTTTTTATATTTTTTATATATATTGTATAAACAAACACCATTATCGTATATTACTATATAAAAAGTCATACGTCTGATCGTCAGAGGAAGCCCCGCCGCTAAAATATATCGCTATATAAAAAGTCATACACCGCCGCCTGAAACGCCACCGCCTGAAATCGATCGAGTATTTTGCTATATAAAAGTCACACGCCGCCGCCTGAATAATAATCGTTTCCAACATTGTATACTACTGAAGACTCTAGGCAGAAATATGTCTCCGACTATATAAGGAAAAGACGATGGTCATATATCGGTCATGTCCTACGAATGCAAAACAACAGAATACCACTACAGGTGCTCACTTGGGTTCCTGAGGGTAAGAGGAAAAAGGAAGACCAAAAGAAACACTCAGAAGAACAATAATAAGAGAAGGAAGAACGTTGGGCCTAAATAATGTGCAAGAGCTAAGAGGAGTGGCGTCACAACGAACAACCTGGAGAGCACTGGTTTCTGCCTTATGTGCCGTGTTTGGTGCTTAAAGAATTTATTATTATTATTATATATATATATATATATATATATATATATATATATATATATATATATATATATATATATATATATATCTCACATGACACTTGACCTCCCCAAGGAGCATAGACCTTTAACATATTGTGATGTGGCACTGTAATTCTGACTTTCAACCGGCCCGATCCTGTTCTTTTATTTTGAATTTTCACCAGTTTTATTTTCTTCTGATCACGCGATTTTCCGTTGTTTACGGAAATCGCTATTTTCGGGCCCGCTTTTCCACCATTTTATTTCTTCTCATGTGAATATATCGTGTTCGGTACTTTTGGGAAGGTAATTTAAATGGGTTCGTTTTAGGTCGGTAGGTTTATTTTTCACTCGGCCAGTTTTACTTTCTTCTAATTTTTCGCGATTCCCGTAAATTTCGTTGTTTACGAAAATAATCGCCATTTCCGGCACGCGATATGACGAGGCCGGAAGCACGCGTCAGTAGCACGAGGTTATCACGTAATGTGACGCAATTTTGCGGACACGCGGTAATTTGATTTTCCTAGCGCTGCCATTGGTCCGCGATTTGCGTAGGAAGGGAAATCCGCGTGGGCGGTTTCTCTTGTATATATTGAGACAGAAAACGAGGATTCGGTCTCTATGAAAAATTATTGCCTGGCCGTAGGACGTCGTAATTATCGTTCTCCACCGTGGGAAAAACAAACGATAATCGGTATGTAGCTATTTTATTAATCGTTTTACTTATTAGTGGGTTTTTCAGAAATTCGCCCTTAGGTAAAGATTAACTTTTCAGTTTTAAAATAAACGATAGTGCCATCCATTATCATATTTTTGAAGAACGACGTAATGCAACAGTGTGCTTATTTTTTCTATGATTTTGGCAATAGATAGGAGTGTGTGAAGTTGTGAGAAACACGTGTGCCATATTTGTAGGATGTTATGTAAAACCACCATTTATTCCTGTATATTTTCTAATGTAAATTTATGGGTAAATCCCTGGTGTGTTCGTTAATTTTTCTGAGCCTTAAAAATGTGAGAAATGATGTCGGAGGGTTCAGATTTACGTTGTAAATGAATTATACTGCTTAGGGGAGGAAACTATTCCTATAGCGAGATTTAATTTAATTTTGGAGCAAGCCGGGAAACCTCATGTGTAAATGTTAAAAAAGGATTTCCCTATTTTTGTCAAGTTTGAACACGTAATCGGCCATGCGTAAAGGCCATGTAACGTGTCAGACGGTGTCGGGAGGTTTTGTTTACTTTACCTGGCAGATTTTAGTAGAAGGAGGGGGGATGAAGAGGCCACGTGGGATAGTATTTCATGTATTATGTGAAGAACGAGAGAAGGGGAATAGAAGAAGGAGTGAGATTGAAGTGACACGTGTACAGAATTATTTTACGTAACGTATATGTTAAGAGATAAGCGATTTTAGAGTGGGTGTACATTAGACGCTGTTTCTTTTAATTTCAGCGAGTCACGGCGGAAACAGTGGGGAGCATAATTTTGTCAAATAAAATTATCCACGGCAAAAGACATATCTCAGGGTCAGTGTACTCGAGTATCGTCAGGAGCAAAAGAAAATTACCCTATGGTCTCTGGCAGTGAAGTCCCTATGCTTCAGCTGGACCGAGGTTTATTTATCATACAGCCGAGAGCATCGCTATTATAGTCTCTAGCAACGGCAGGTGGCCGGGAGACTAGTTTCATTTTGTACAGCCTGAAATCAAATCTGTGTTTTTTCCTCTAACTCCGGAGCGGGTTAAAAGAGGGAAGCTATTCAGCAGCAGAGAAGTTTTGTCTACAGTTAATCAAGTCCCTCATGCTGGATATCCGAACATCGTCATCACCAAAATCAGGAACAGGTGACAGGGTTACCATACCTAGGTCCTGATAGAAATCAAGAGAAGAGCGTAACGGAGACGCCGCATCATCAGCCCTCGAGTGTTAGAGAGACACTGAGATCAAGAGAGAAAGATAGAGAAGGAGGGAGAAAATAGACAGGACCAGTAGGGTCTGTTCAGTATCCATTTGACGGATAGACACTGAGTCTGCGTTCGAAAAACCAAGTCTATTATTTTTAGCATTTCTTGTGGTGTAGTTATAGGCGCATATCGCCCAACTAGTAGAAAGCTGTGTAGCCGTTCGTTGAGGAAGAGTCATCAGGACTAAGACAGTAGAAATTTATTAGTGTTAGAGAGTGGAGGCTAAAAGTTGACAGCCCCACCAAAGTAGATTGGGTTTAAATCACTAACCATTTTTATTGTTCCTCAGCAAGGTGACAGAAAGAGTGAATGTGATTTGGGGTTTTTTTTTTGGTTGAGTGTCTCTCAATTTAATTGTTACTTTGGTTTTTCCAGGCCGTGCAACAGTGCACGCTATCGACTGACTTGACGTATGATGCCATTTTATGTTTTTTTCTTGTATGTAAATAAATATATACATATATTATTTACTGGATCAGCTTCTATTCTTTACTATACTTACTCTATGTTGTCTGTATAGTGGTGTTTGTGGTCGAAATTATACACCTTATCTCCTTGTGTTTCAAGGCAGTCAGAGGTGGGGAGACTATAGCCATTTTTTTAGTCACGAAGCGGCAGGGGGAGATTCAAATCCGGGGTCTATCTCTTGAGCCAATAGTCTCACCTGTCCACAGGCATGTCATTTTCCATCTAAATTCTATCTTCTCAGACTTTCTCATACTAGGGTCTTGCTTTCATTCAGGCACACTCTATAAAATTAAAACCACTTCGTGACAAGTGGGGGCTCGTCCGGGATCATTCTGGGGAGATCAATTCTGTGATCTAGATTCACAGAGTATCTCTAGAAAGTTTTCTGAGAATAGAATTTCTTTAAATATCCCCTAGACGTTGAGCTATTAGAACTGATCCAGTATACGTTTTTCCACAGGTTGCAGTCTAGTAGATTTTTGTGGTATTTTTGATTTATATGACTAAGAGGTAATTGATGGCATACCGACATATTTTTCTTTAACAGGAAGGTAATTTAGTTTTTGGTAGCTTCTTAACTAAATTTTTTTCTCAGGTTATTGTTCAGACTTGACGCTAGTCTGAGTTCGGGTTTTGGAACAGCGGTTAAAGAGGGAGTATTATATATTACGTAACAGGTAGTTCCTTCCTTTTGTTCTCCTTTCTGTCATTTTCTGTCAGTTGTGAACTTACAGCAGTTTACAGGTAAGATGGCGGATATGGCCAAGTTACGAGCTGCCTGGCGTGAATCTGCTCAGGATATGGGAATGGATAAGGAGGAGACTAAGGCCTACCTGATAAGGGAAACTGATAGGCATATTCAGCGAGAGAAAGAGAAGGAGGACAGGGCAGCCGCCGCAGAAGCAGCAAAAGAGGAAAGGATAGCCACCGCAAAAGCAGCGGAGAGGCAGGCCGAGATGGAACTTCGGAAATTGGAAGCCCAGGAGAAGGAGAAGGCAGCAGAGATGGAACTTCGGAAATTGGAAGCACAGGAGAGGGAGAAGGCAGCGGAGAGACAGCATGAACTTGCCCTGCGTTCTCTGGAACTGCAGTACCGAGCTTCGGGAGGCAGTTCGGCCAATGGAGATTCACCCGGAGCAGGAGCGACAGACACCTCAGGAAACGGAGGGCCCCGAATGGCAGCCATGAGCTTCCCATTTGACTCGTTCCCGAACGGGAATGAAAAGATTGACGTGTTCTTGGAGAAATTTCAACGGATGGCAAAGGCATACGTGTTGGATGAGAGTCTTTGGTGCCTAAAATTATCACAATCGCTCAAAGGTCATGCGTATGAAGTTTACAACAAGCTGCTCATAGATGATCAGACCAACTTCGAGGCACTGCGAAACGCTTTATTGCAAAGGTTTCAGTGGACACCCCGGAAATGCCAAACCATGTTCAGGGAGAGCAGGCCGGAGAAGGGAGAGAGTTTCGCACAGTTTGCCGAGCGGGTGAGAAATTACCTTACTCGCTGGAGGGAACTGTCAGGACTGGCGAAAACTTTTGAAGGGTTGGAGGAGTTAGTTCTGTGTGAGCAGATAAAGGCTAACATGTCCCCCGACTTGAGGCGGTATCTGGCAGAGCAGGGTGCCCAGCAACTTGATCAGATTATTGTGTTCGCCGAAAGGTACCAGACAGCACAGGCCGAAGTACTGGGACAGAAACGGAAAAACCCAGACCTGCCAGCCCCAGACCAAGGAGCTTCGTCATCGCAGTCGGCTACTTCACCAGCTCATCAGCAACCAGGACCTTCTCGCAAGGAGCCTCATTCTGGTTATAACTTGCGCCCCCAGCAGCATAACAGAGCACTGACAACAACCTCTCAGGAACCCGCTAGGAACAGGGGAGATAATGAGAGGTATTGTCAGAATTGTAGAACCACTTCCCACTGGACATCCCGGTGTATGAACAAACCCCCAGCTCACCATGCAGCTTGTTTAAGACCGGTGAGATGGACTAAAGGGAATAAATGGGAACCAGTCCAGGCAGAGAAGTTGTTCTCTAACAGTGGACCAGCCGTAGTGAATGGGACAGCCACTACGTGTTTGTTTGACAGCGGGCTTACTTACCCCAGTATCATCGCTCGTCATTTGGTGAAACCAGGGCAGTGGACAGGAGAAATAGTTGAGATTGGTGGAATTTTGAGAAGAGGGATCTCACAGCGTCTGCCCGTAGCCAATATTGAGGTGAAATGCAAGTTTGTGTCTGGCACCATCAAGGCAGCTGTAATGGCACAGCCAGCACATGATTTCATCCTGGGAAGCCCATACTTAGTTTTGGGAAACCCAACCACACCGATCCTTGCTAATGCAAGGGGGCCTACTGCAGGCCAGAGAAGTGAAAGGGGAAAGCCCCAAATTCACGGAGCCCCACGGGAGCTCAAACATCCTTGTCTTGCGATGAGGAGGAGAGACGCCTCTAAAGACAGTGGCATGTTATTTACAGAGGCGTATTCGCCTGTCAGCCCTGTTCAGCCAAACGGTCAAACAGTGGTGACGCCTCTTACTTCAGAAGTATCTTCTTTGTCGTCGGGAATTAGGCCCCCGATGGTATTACATCTCTCAAGGGAGGGAAATACTGACAAGAAGGAACATGTGCACGGTTCTTCAGTCAACTGTAAACAGTTACGCCCTGTTACGGCGATGTCTGGCCAAGCCAGTCAGACTGTTTCAAAACACTGGGAGGTCGCACCATCTGGTAATCAGTATTTACCACGCGCCGCCAGGAAAATTCGTGGGCGAAGGAAACACATGAGAGGCAGGAGGAAGGGCGACCACTCGGGGTGCAGTCGCCAGGAGGAAATCACCAGGCGGGACCATCACAATCCAGTGCTGGCACAGATTTTCAAGGATATGGAAATGGGCCTATATGATAATCCTAATTATGACAGTGATTAGATCGGGATGTAGATCTAGATACGGGCCAGCATGAATTCCAGAGATTTCAGTGATTTAGCACGGTTCCCGTACTTGAAAGGGGGGACTTATGTGATGTGGCACTGTAATTCTGACTTTCAACCGGCCCGATCCTGTTCTTTTATTTTGAATTTTCACCAGTTTTATTTTCTTCTGATCACGCGATTTTCCGTTGTTTACGAAAATCGCTATTTTCGGGCCCGCTTTTCCACCATTTTATTTCTTCTCATGTGAATATATCGTGTTCGGTACTTTTGGGAAGGTAATTTAAATGGGTTCGTTTTAGGTCGGTAGGTTTATTTTTCACTCGGCCAGTTTTACTTTCTTCTGATTTTTCGCGATTCCCGTAAATTTCGTTGCTTACGAAAATAATCGCCATTTCCGGCACGCGATATGACGAGGCCGGAAGCACGCGTCAGTAGCACGAGGTTATCACGTAATGTGACGCAATTTTGCGGACACGCGGTATTTTGATTTTCCTAGCGCTGCCATTGGTCCGCGATTTGCGTAGGAAGGGAAATCCGCGTGGGCGGTTTCTCTTGTATATATTGAGACAGAAAACGGGGATTCGGTCTCTATGAAAAATTATTGCCTGGCCGTAGGACGTCGTAATTATCGTTCTCCACCGTGGGAAAAACAAACGATAATCGGTATGTAGCTATTTTATTAATCGTTTTACTTATTAGTGGGTTTTTTCAGAAATTCGCCCTTAGGTAAAGATTAACTTTTCAGTTTTAAAATAAACGATAGTGCCATCCATTATCATATTTTTGAAGAACGACGTAATGCAACAGTGTGCTTATTCTTTCTATGATTTTGGCAATAGATAGGAGTGTGTGAAGTTGTGAGAAACACGTGTGCCATATTTGTAGGATGTTATGTAAAACCACCATTTATTCCTGTATATTTTCTAATGTAAATTTATGGGGAAATCCCTGGTGTGTTCGTTAATTTTTCTGAGCCTTAACTCTTAGAGGCCGAAACGACGCTACCAACGTACATCCGCAAATCCCCTAGAAGCCAAAACGACGGTCCCAACGTCGTTTTTGTGTTCCGTGAAATGTGTTCTGTATTTTAGTAATTTGGTATTTTAACATAACGGAAGTTACTATTTTTTTATTCAGAAGAGCGCTATCTTTGAGTTGTGATTCGGAAACACGCTTGTTCTAGCTAATTTCACTGTGAAAAAACGGTAAATCTGTCAGCTTTCGATCGGCGATTATTGTTGTTTATACAGACAATGTCTAGCGAACCAACCACATCATGTTTATCAAAACGTAGGTCTTTTTTATCTGTAGAAAAAGCTAGGGAACTGTGTATCTTTGACGAGAATGATGATTTTGAAATTGAAAATGATGATTTCGAATTTGAACTTAACGAAGAAGCTAGTTCTAATAAGGAGGGGGCGTGGTCACAGCCAGGCCTTAGTGCTACAAAACGACAAAAAGTTTTGACCAAGTCATCGACAAAAAGGGGGAAAAGCATTAGTACCAAGGAGCAACAAGGGGCAATTAGTAATGAATGGATTTCAGTACCAAACATCAGTATTACAGAGACCCAAAACGCATTCAGATTTCTTCCCAAATATGGTCGCAAACCAGGAGTACACGATGACTTAGGTCTTAGTGAGGCATCAACTCCTTTTGACTGCTATAGGACATTGTTTACTGATGACATTGCAAATTCAATAGTACATTCTGTAAATGAGTATGCAAAACTTAAAGTTCTTAAAAATAATCCATCCCTAAAAAGATCTAGATTTTGCAGCTGGACAGCACTATCAAACTATGAGTTGTTAAAATTTATGGCTACAATAAATGCTATGGGCATTGATCCCAGACCTTCTATTAGAGACTATTATTCATCAGAAAAGGAGCCGCGGTAGCATAGTGGTTAGTGCACTGGCTTCCTAGCGCAGTGGTCTATGGTTCGATCCCCAGATGAGGCAGACAATTTTTAGACCACAAACGGCTCCTGGGTCGACCCAGCCCCAAATGGGTACCAGAGCTACTCTGGGAAGGTTAAGGCGGCCGGCGTGATGCCGACCACATCACCCCTCGTGTGCCGACGGTCAAGATAATATGGGCCTAACACCATATTCCCAATATGCCTCAATGGGCGTGTAACGGGTTCCTTTACCTTTACCTTTATTCATCAGAAACTGATTGCCTTTATGCTCCATTTTATCACAAAAACTTTGAAAGAGATAGATTTTTGTCTATCTATCAAACTATGCTGCATGTGGGACAGCCTGATGCTGAGGGAAAAAGTAAAGTGGAGCCATTCATCAACTCTTTGATTGAAAATTTCAATAATGCCTTTACGCCCTTTGAAAATGTTTCGGTTGATGAAATGATTGTAGGATTTAAAGGGCGATGGAAACACAAGCAATTTAATGCAACTAAGCCTAGTAAGTATCATATAAAGAGTTTTGGTCTTGTTGACAGTACCACTGGGTATGTTTTATCCCTGCTTACGTATTATGGAGCGAATACCTCATATGATCCAAGCACAGACACCAATAGTGGGATGGCAATAAAAGTCTTTGGAACTCTATTACAGCAAATTGGAACTGGTTATCATATATTTGCAGACAGGTTCTACACCACCAGGGCACTCATTGAGTATTTGCTTCAGCAAAAGCAATACTATACTGGCACCCTCCAGTCAAACCGAATTGGCTTTCCATTAGAAATAAAAGCATTTTCCATACCACACATGGAACGGAAATGCTGGCAAACTAAAGATTCATCTTTGCTTTGTATTGGATGGAGGGATAAGAAAGCAAAAAAGCCAGTAATAATTGTTTCCACCAAAACAAATACAGGAATGACTACCACGACAAAACCAAAGCCAATAACAGTCCATGACTATAATCAGAGCATGAATGGATGTGACCGTGCTGATCAAATGCTTGGGTATTATGGCATTCACAAACGACGCAGCAACAAGTGGTGGAAAAAAATATTCTACTGGATAATGGAAATTACTTGTACCAATGCTTTCATCCTCTATAGGCTCACAGGCAGTAGAAAAATGACATTAAAACAGTTCAAAATATCTCTGATTGATGCTTTGCTTCAGTGGGCCGCAGATCTAATGCCCGAGCCACAGAGGAGTATCAAGGCAACCCCGGGAAGACCAAGGACAGCCAACCCATTTCAGAGGCTTGAAGGAGCTAAGCATATGATAGCTTACACAGAAAAAGGCAGAAGATGTAGAGTCTGCAGCAAACCAGATTCTCCAAAAAGAACAAATTTTATTTGCGAGGGTTGCGATGATTATCCTCACCTCCACCCAAAACACTGCTTCAAGATATGGCATACGCAAGCCACCATTGACTAAAATGTAAATATCCTTTCAGATAAAATTGTGTACAAGTTGTTTATGCATAATAATGTAAGTACAATACAATATATGATTTACTTTAAATATGACCTTTTTGTTTCCAAATTTTAATAATGATAGTACGGTCCGCTGGAGAGTCTCTTAAACATTAACAAAACATCACAGAAAGCTGAAACTTGTAATTAATATTCATATATGGATTAGTGTTATTTAAAAAAAAACCATGGAGCACTTTGGATAATATTTCAGTCTTTATGCATCTGATGGTGGGTACATTTTTCATTCACTAAAATGAATTTTAAAAAAAAAATTGTTTACATTATTACTGATAATTGAATATAATATGAAGAATAGCACTTAAAAGCCCCAATATTATAATTCTAAATATATTTATCTTTACTGTGAAACATAATTTGTGTGTCTTTTGTTGTGTAATATCAACACAATATATGATTTAATTTAAAAGTTCACGCGGCCTTGAATATCTTCTTTTTTATTTTAATGATGATGGTACGGTCTGCTGGATGGTCTGTAAAACATTAACAAAATATCACAGGAAGCTGACACTTGTAAATAATATTTATATATGGATTAGTGTTATTCTAAAATATGCTGGAGCACTCTGGATAATGTTTCAGTTTTTATGCATGGGTTGGTGAGTACATTTTTCATTCACTAAAATGAGTTTTTATTAAAAAGTAGTCTATAAAATATGTAGAATATCACTAACATCCTTCATATTCTAATTCTACACTAATTTATCTTTACTGTGATGTATAATATGTGTGTCTTTGTTGTATAAAAACAATACAATATATGATTTAATTTAAAAGCTTCACGTGGCCTATAATGTCCTATTTCTTTCCAAATGTCTATAATGTTTTTATGGTTCGCTGGATGGTCTGTAAAACATTAACAAAATATCACAGAAAGCTGACACTTGTAAGTAATATTCATGTATGGATTAGTGATATTTTAAAAGACCCTAGAGCACTCTCTATAATATTTCAGTCTATTGCATGGGTTGGTAAATACATTTTTGATAGACTAAAATTATTTTTTTCTTGAAAGTGGTCTATATTATTACTCATAACTGATTACTATATGTAGAATATCGCTAAACGTCCTTCATATACTAACTCTACATTCATTTATCTTTACTGTGATGTATAATATGTGTGTCTTTGTTGTATAATAACAATACAATGTATGATTTAATTTAAAAGCTTCACGCGGCCTCTAATGTCCTTTTTCTTTCCAAATGTCTATAATGTTTATATGGTTCGCTGGATGGTCTGTAAAACATTAACAAAATATCACAGGAAGCTGAAACTTGTAAATAATATTCATATATGGATTAGTGATATTTTAAAAGATGCTGGAGCTCTCTGGATAATATTTCAGTGTTTATGCATGGGTTGGTGAGTACATTTTTCATTCACTAAAGTGAGTCTTTTCTTGAAAGTGGTCTATATTATGACTCATCACTGATTACTATATGTAGAATATCACTAAAAGTCCTTCATATACTAACTCTACATTCATTTATCTTTACTGTGATGTATAATATGTGTGTCTTTGTTGTATAATAACAATACAATGTATGATTTAACTTAAAAGCTTCACGCGGCCTCTAATGTCCTTTTTCTTTCCAAATGTCTATAATGTTTATATGGTTCGCTGGATGGTCTGTAAAACATTAACTAAATATCACAGGAAGCTGACACTTGTAAATAATATTCATATATGGATTAGTGATATTTTAAAAGACATTAGAGCACTCTGGATAATATTTCAGTCTATTGCATGGGTTGGTAAATACATTTTTAATAGACTAAAATTATTTTTTTCTTGAAAGTGGTCTATATTATTACTCATCACTGATTACTATATGTGGAATTTCACTAAACGTCCTTCATATTCTAACTCTACATTCATTTATCTTTACTGTGATGTATAATATGTGTGTCTTTGTTGTATAATAACAATACAATGTATGATTTAATTTAAAAGCTTCACGCGGCCTCTAATGTCCTTTTTCTTTCCAAATGTGTATAATGTTTATATGGTTCACTGGATGGTCTGTAAAACATTAACAAAATATAACAGGAAGCTGACACTTGTAAAGAATATTCATATATGGATTAGTGATGATTTAAAAGATGCTGGAGCTCTCTGGATAATATTTCAGTGTTTATGCATGGGTTGGTGAGTACATTTTTCATTCACTAAAATGAGTCTTTTCTTGAAAGTGGTCTATATTATTACTCATAACTGAATACTATATGTAGAATATCACTAAAAATCTTTCACATTCTAATTCTACATTCATTTATCTTTACTGTGATGTATAATATGTGTGTCTTTGTTGTGTAATAACTCAGTAACTTTAGAATTTATAAAGGTACTGCTTTAAGGTACAAAAATAATTCTGGCAAAACTGATGAAAAAATTCCGGCCTGCAAGAGTTAAAAATGTGAGAAATATTGTCGGAGGGTTCAGATTTACGTTGTAAATGAATTATACTGCTTAGGGGAGGAAACTATTCCTATAGCGAGATTTAATTTAATTTTGGAGCAAGCCGGGAAACCTCATGTGTAAATGTTAAAAAAGGATTTCCCTATTTTTGTCAAGTTTGAACACGTGATCGGCCATGCGTAACGGCCATGTAACGTGTCAGACAGTGTCGGGAGGTTTTGTTTACTTTACCTGGCAGATTTTAGTAGAAGGAGGGGGGATGAAGAGGCCACGTGGGATAGTATTTCATGTATTATGTGAAGAACGAGAGAAGGGGAATAGAAGAAGGAGTGAGATTGAAGTGACACGTGTACAGAATTATTTTACGTAACGTATATGTTAAGAGATAAGCGATTTTAGAGTGGGTGTACATTAGACGCTGTTTCTTTTAATTTCAGCGAGTCACGGCGGAAACAGTGGGGAGCATAATTTTGTCAAATAAAATTATCCACGGCAAAAGACATATCTCAGGGTCAGTGTACTCGAGTATCGTCAGGAGCAAAAGAAAATTACCCTATGGTCTCTGGCAGTGAAGTCCCTATGCTTCAGCTGGACCGAGGTTTATTTATCATACAGCCGAGAGCATCGCTATTATAGTCTCTAGCAACGGCAGGTGGCCGGGAGACTAGTTTCATTTTGTACAGCCTGAAATCAAGGCTTTGTTTTTTCCTCTAACTCCGGAGCGGGTTAAAAGAGGGAAGCTATTCAGCAGCAGAGAAGTTTTGTCTACAGTTAATCAAGTCCCTCATGCTGGATATCCGAACATCGTCATCACCAAAATCAGGAACAGGTGACAGGGTTACCATACCTAGGTCCTGATAGAAATCAAGAGAAGAGCGTAACGGAGACGCCGCATCATCAGCCCTCGAGTGTTAGAGAGACACTGAGATCAAGAGAGAAAGATAGAGAAGGAGGGAGAAAATAGACAGGACCAGTAGGGTCTGTTCAGTATCCATTTGACGGATAGACACTGAGTCTGCGTTCGAAAAACCAAGTCTATTATTTTTAGCATTTCTTGTGGTGTAGTTATAGGCGCATATCGCCCAACTAGTAGAAAGCTGTGTAGCCGTTCGTTGAGGAAGAGTCACCAGGACTAAGACAGTAGAAATTTATTAGTGTTAGAGAGTGGAGGCTAAAAGTTGACAGCCCCACCAAAGTAGATTGGGTTTAAATCACTAACCATTTTTATTGTTCCTCAGCAGGGTGACAGAAAGAGTGAATGTGATTTGGGGTTTTTTTTTGGTTGAGTGTCTCTCAATTTAATTGTTACTTTGGTTTTTCCAGGCCGTGCAACAGTGCACGCTATCGACTGACTTGATGACGTATGATGCCATTTTATGTTTTTTTCTTGTATGTAAATAAATATATACATATATTATTTACTGGATCAGCTTCTATTCTTTACTATACTTACTCTATGTTGTCTGTATAGTGGTGTTTGTGGTCGAAATTATACACCTGATCTCCTTGTGTTTCAAGGCAGTCAGAGGTGGGGAGACTATAGCCATTTTTTTTAGTCACGAAGCGGCAGGGGGAGATTCAAATCCGGGGTCTATCTCTTGAGCCAATAGTCTCACCTGTCCACAGGCATGTCATTTTCCATCTAAATTCTATCTTCTCAGACTTTCTCATACTAGGGTCTTGCTTTCATTCAGGCACACTCTATAAAATTAAAACCACTTCGTGACACATATCTATACCAAGTCTTCCTGTCACGTGCCATCTGCTCCATGTCTTTCTATGTTTTGCTCACCATTTTAATTTCTGTCTCCAGTTCTCCTCTCCGTGTGGCCTTTCAGTCTAAATCTGCTTCTTATTACCTTATGGATTCCAGAACCAGAACTGCATTGTAACGCTATCAGCAGATTTCCTCAATGTGTGCCCTGTCAGTCCCCAACGTCTTCGTTTTCATCTATTTTTTCCACTGGCACGTGTCTGGTTCGTGTCATCAGTTGCACATGGGTAATTTTGTCATATCACTTAAGTCGTTATATATACATTCATATGACCAGAGGCGTCACTAGGGTTGGTGTCACCCGGTGCGGTAACTCATGGTGTCACCCCCATGGACCTCCTCCCGTACCAGACCATACAGAATCCTTAGTAATGTTTTTTGTACTAATGTTACTCGTAAATGCATATGGAAATGCACTTACTTAGTCGTTCCCCTTCTACCGTGAGGTGTAGAGGTTTGAAGAGAGAGCGCCAGACAATCCTATCGGCTGTCTTCCTCCTGGCCTGGTTCCATTCTAGTCCTCGGTCCTTCAAAGATTGTCTAATGTTGTCATCCTAGCAGACTCTGGGTGGTCCTGGGGGTCTGGATCCCTGGCTCTTTGTTTCCCATGCTTGTCGTGGTAGCCGATCTTCTCCCATTCTGCAGACATGGCCAAACCATCTTAGTTGGGACTGTTCTACTTGGGTCTGCAGGGGGTGGGATTTAAGGCCTTGACGTATCGTCTGGTTGCGTACCATGTCTCTTCTTGTTACTTCAACCACCTTTCTCAGTTATCTCATTTCTGAGGTTTGGATCTGGCTTTTGTGGGTTGTAGTCATTGCCCATGACTCGCATCCATATGTCAAAACTGGGACATAGGTGGAGCAGTATACAGCCATCTTCGTTTTCTTACCAACCTCTCTCTTGCTGAGGAATCCTCGATTTTTGGCCTGAAAAAGTCTCCCAGCTGCTGCTTTTCTAGTGGCCAACTCTTCTTTGATGCCTCCTGTCACGAGAGGGTTGATTATTATTGAAATTATAAGAGATCCTGGACAAAAAATTGTATCAGGTAAAACCAGGATAGTGCCAGATAAGAGTCTAGTCTTATAAGAAATACCGCCTTTTTCTGAAAAGAATAAGGGTGTATCGACATCAAAGGTAGGATCAAGCTGTATAAGTTTCTAGGTATGATGATATTATATTTTCCTAGATTTTTATGGGCTCCCTCTCCAGATCCTCCTCTGATTTTATTATTAACTCTGCTAGGGGTATTCTACTAAATTATCTACCAACAAAACTTGAACTCAACTTAAATAATGTAAGTAAGTCTGCTGTTAAATATTTACACTTTATTTATATAGTTTCTCTTTTCCTTTTGAAAAGCTTTAAAGGAAATCAAATTCAATTACAACATTAAATCAATAAAACATTGGAAAATAGTTAAAAGGTATCAAAAGACATTAAATTTGATGAGAGTTCTCACTTTGGTAAATTATCTCTGCTGGAATAATATTTATATGTTTCTAACAATGTTCTTTCACGGTCACTTGAATGTGAAGCTATCACTGGCTATATTTAGGCCCGCACTTTTCATCATAACTGATTGTCTATAATTGTGGTGTAACTCGGATACTCTACAGTTGCCTTGTTTTGCACTCATCTGTAGAATGCAGCTGGTTCCACTTTTGTCCTGGCAGGAAAATTTATTTGAACTTCCTCCAGGCAGTAGGCATTTGGTAACTGGCCCTCTGAACTCAAAGGCGCTTGCACCAGTAGTGCCTTCAGTAGTGGCTGACTCTTATGAGCAGTTGGGTTGACAGGATAAAACCTGAAACATAATAAATGTAACCCCTATATGGTCCATCACTATCCCACTATCACAAAGGTTGGGGATGATAGACAGTTTCAGACAGTGCTAGCAGATGCACAGGACATATTATACCAGTAACACCCACATCCAGTTCATTGTGACTACAATTCTCCTCTAAAACCTTAGTTAGAGCCATTTGTCCATGATTCGCCTCCTTGCAATGATTAGGTCTAGTATAAAACACTTAAGTAATAGCTTAAACAATCCAGTAAAACAATCGCTTTCATCCTTCCTTACGTTCCTAGTGTGTGTTCCATTCCATCAAGAAATAATTCTTTACATGTTTTTCTAAACCTACAGACACACTTTAGCCATCACTCAAATATTTTGAATATATATCTTGGCAGTGTTTTGCCTCCAGAAATTTCTCAATGGTTCTTACACATCTACACACTTCCTAACGCACAAGTGAATTAATCAACAGAAATACACATATATATATATATATATATATATATATATATATATATGTATATATATATATATATATATATATATAGATAGATTCTTTCTTACCCTCAGGCACATACAGTCGAGCTGTTAATGGTTGTAATGGTCTGCTCTCAGTTACAAAAGGCAAAGGCATTATTCACTAACACTTTTGCGCTCGCTGTAATTTTCAAAATATGACTGGCCTATTTCCGTTTAGAACACACGCTATATATAGTCCAAAGTCGGACGCCCGAGGGGGTTTCCTGCTCAACTAGTATTTTGCATTATGAAAATGTATGTAAGATCTGCCTTTGTGTACAAATCAGGAAAACTAAAAGTTTAGTTATCTACGTTATTCCTGGAGCGATTTTCTTCATCTGAAGCTTAAAACACGCCCTGTATTATTCTACATCTTCCTAGCTAATAGTCTTTTACTTTCCTAAGTGCATTTTATTCTATGCGTACTCTAAACAGCAAAATTATGGACTAACCTGAGGCTTCGATGCATTCAACCAGATATTTCTCTCTTAATATACTACTGGTTGTAAAAGTCTCTGCACAGACGTGTAGAGAAGCATCTCCAATATCGTATTGGTGACCTCTTCCAGGTGGTACTTCTTTCCTAAGTCTGTAATTAATTGTCATCCTCCACTCGTTTGCACAGATTAGTCCTGGCCATTTTGACTGTACAATGCTTTAGTAAACAAGGCATAAAGGTACCTTCTGATTGGTCCGTGTATCAAGCAGTTCTTACAAAGTATGGCGCGCGGTTTGGTTAGAATTACTTAGAATGCAGTGTTGTGAAACAGACTACTTCACGACACCTCCCTTTCGGTCCTTTGCGGGAAAAGGAAGCTGAAGAAATATTCATCCCCATCTTCCCATCAGTACCACATTTTTTTGGTTCTAGGGGCATCACACTCAGGGCAGCTTCAATAATGGTTGTCATGCCGATTTATCGATTGTTTGTTTAGATCAAGAAAGACAGTTTTGTTCATTTTTAAAAATGTTTTCAATGCACATTGTTTTTATCCACCCTGTTTTCTTGTTCCTGGTATTGTATGATAAAGGAAACTCTATGGTAGTGTGTCTACTTGGTATGTGGCTATACAATGGCTCCGAGGTATTTAAAGTGGTCGACCTGCTCCAGGACCTGTTCTCCCAGCTTAATCTGATGTCTTCTTTCTTCTCGTGATATCACCATGGATTTTGTATTAGGTCGGAAATATACTCATAAATGAAATAATACCAAAAAAATAAATAAATAAATAAACAGGAAAAAATACACAAGCATTTCAGCACTTAGTGAACATCTCGACTAAATCATAATGCGCATTAGAAGGTTCAAAAAGCAAACTAGCATAGAGTTTTAGCTTTGTAGGTATATTGATACAGTACATGTAAGCTGGGCTTGCGGAAAATGTTTTTTGTGGTTATAACTAACTACAGGGATATTTTTATAAAAAATAATACATTTCTGTTGAAACACTGCACACAAATTTTATAGACAGTCATTTTGGTGTCACCGCCTCAGCTGATCATCCCCTCAGATGGTGTCACCCGGGTGCGGTCCGCATCCCCGCACCCCCCTAGTGACGCCTCTGCATATGACATAGAAACCGATTTGATCTGAAAGTTTATTTCGGTTGTGGACTATCCTCTTTTGCACTGATGATATCTCAGCTGCCGGGGAAAAACAAACTGCTGTATATTACTTCATATGTCTCATGTAGGCTTGCATTTAAAATGCACAACAGACTTACTGCGCTTCTTATATTTGCTTGTTATTAAAAAATATGACCTGTTTATGACTGAGTTGCAATAAATTTTATACAAATATTAGTATAATTAAACGCTTAAGAATTTTTGCGATCGTAATGTTGAATGAATAATTTCTTTTATGTTCATATAATTTTTCATTTAGCACTAATTTTTATGAAATAAAACTTGGGGTTGGGAATGGGTAGGAAGGGGGAGGCCATGAGTTAAAAAAAAAAAAGCAATAGAGGGCGTGGGCAGAAACGTTTGGGAACAACTGTTGTACAGACTACGTCGATGTTGTACTTTTAAGTTCGCAAAAATGGAAAAATGACAGAGAGTAAACAGACGTAAAATGATTAATGAACATCACTTTTTAAACAGATAAAAATAATTCCATAATATTATCAATCTTTCTCGCTTTCACTCTTCTCCCCCCCCCCCCCCCCCCCCCCCCCCCCCCCCCCCCCCCCCCCCCCCCCCCCCCCCCCCCCCCCCCCCCCCCCCCTGGGTCTCTCTCTCTCTCTTATTCCGCAGAACTATATATATATATATATATATATATATATATATATATATATATATATATATATATATATATATATATATATATAATGGTCTTCTGTAAATAGTCCAGTGAATGTTTTACATAAGACAGTCTTGACACACACATACACACGTACGCATATACATATATCTACATATAAGCACATATGTTCACATACCCATCTTAGATCTTGGAGACACTCCATACCACCATTACATAAATCACGACCTCAAAACTCAACAACACTTACCAGACGTCACCAGATTTATACTGACAAGGGTCAGCAGGACAACCACAGCTGGCATTATGTTTCTGACTGTCATGACTCGGCACTGATGACTTGTTCGATATGAAATTAGAAAAGACCAAATATTGAAGTTGCATGAAAGTGTTTGGTATCTAGAAATATTCGAGCATAGAACTGCCGTCCAGAACCGGGTTTCCAGTTTGAACTTTCTGTAGGTTTGGTAGAAAACTCAATTAAATTTAAAAGTGTCGGGGTTAAGTGAAGCCTAGCTCTTTACAAAGAAAAGCAACTACAAAGAGAGGTAGGGGAGAGAGGGAGGGAGAGGGAGAGAGAGAGAGAGAGAGAGCCATTGCACACTACTTTTATTGCGATTTTTTAGGCTACATTTTGCAGCGCCAAAATAGTACAAAAACCACGTTAAGCCGAACGTTCTTTATTATTTTGAGCCAAGAATACATCTAAGTATATGAGAATTCTGTAACACTGAAAACTAAATAAAGGACAACGAGAAAGATAAGGACTTTCATAAGAGGGGGCTTGAGCAAAAAAGAAATGGTATGACAATATCACAAATTGTGGAACTGATGAACAGAACCAGACTGGTGTGAGTGAAACGAGGTGTGAGATTAAGACGCCGGCGTTGGAAATGATGCGCATTAAAAAAAAAAAAAAAAACTAATTGATAGAATTTTTAAGACAATCCCTGTTCTGTAATCCCCGGGATAAGGGAAATATAAGGAAAGAAAAAATGGGAACGAGAAATTGAAACAGACAACAAATAGACATTGTCAGACCATGAACAGATGACACAGGACAGGAAGCCTTGGTATGTTACTATTGAGGACCTTCGATTCACGGGAACCTGGAAGGTACTAACATTGATGATGAGATGAGGATCCCCTGGAAGTTATCTTAATGACGAAAACCACACAAATCCGCCAGGAACAGCAGGAGGCATCTGTTTACTAACAACCACTAATTGACGCCCTCGACAAGTTTCTTCTCTTTTCTTGTTATGTTTTAGATAATGTGGAAGATAGTTCCAAAGATGAGCAGCAGAGTAAGCTAAGCTTTTCTTGAATAAGTCAAGCCTAGGCTTGGGCACTTGAATTTTGTTAAGGCGTTGACTGCGTCTTTCATTGTATTTGAACATTGGCCACAGATATGTTGGAGCATTTTGTGACAGGATTTCGTGAACAAATTTAGCTTTGTTGAACAGAAGGCGCTTTCTTAGAGGCAGTATTTTGAGATCTTTATATAGATCTACACACTGTGTTTGGCAGTTGTCAGAAACTAGACGCACTGCCCGCTTTTGTAGTGAATGGAGTCTTGTTGTGTTGGACATAGAACAACAATCCCAGATTGTGGAACAATAGTCAAGGTTTGTTTGTATGTGAGATATATAGAACAATTTTCGTGCATCTTCATCTAGGAAATGTTTGATTTTAGCTAACTGGTAAACTTTCTGTGCCGTTTGCTTGGTCAGTGCATGTACATGTGAGTTCCAATTTAGATGCTGGTCAACTGTAGCAAAGTTGATTTTGCTGGGGAGGTTATGATGGTATCCTAAAAGAATGAAAAGGTGTCTGCTTTAACCGTGTGAGGTCAAGCACATGTAGGCCTCTGACTCTATAAATGATGATGAATTATGTGCAGAGAACCTACAGCTACCTCCCTAGGTCTCACACGGTCACTATTCTGGCTCTAGTGTATGGTGTATGGTGTACCTAGTGTCTAGGGGAGAAGTGAAATGATGGTACACAACAGTCAAACACTTTAAGTTTCTATAAAGAAGATAATAAAACTAGCAGTTAAGTTTTTCTTTGAACAAATCTTTACAATTTATTTTGCCTGTCCATTCATAGCTTGTGGACAGGTCTTTGAAAATAAGGACAATATAGTTTACAGAAAAGAACAATTAAAATTTTGGGACAAATTGCCCAATAACTAAAAAGTTATTATGTATTTATATATGTCTTTCCTGTAGGAAATATTAAAAGAGTTCACTTTATTTATCTAAAGGGAGAGTCACTGTATATGAGGGCTGTAGTTCATCCTACCCCCATAAACGTCCTGTGTAATATTTTGAAACACAAGAAACTGTCAGAGATGCCCCAGATGTCTAACTCATCACCTGGGAGTCCTTGTTGTAAGATATTTCAATGTGTAGTTGCAGAAAGTTCAATTTCACCACTCGCCAAAGCTCCTACTGTTATCTTCGACAGCATATAAGACTGGTTGGAGACTGGTTGGCGTTTATTAGTACTCAGCAGGTTTCCTGTCACCAGCCGGCAACAGGAACATAGACCCTCTGCAACAAAAGGACACCCTGGCCTTTTATCTCTGGTCACTTATTCTAACACTTAATTTCCTACGTGGGTATGGGGTCAGCCTCGCATGCCTTACAAGTGCACTCGCCCCGAATTATACAGGACTCCCACCTTACTGTGACCACACCTCAGGTCCTTATAGTAGATACGCCACTGTACGTTCACATACTTTTCCTCCATACAATAATGTGGAGTAACCACATTTCCTTTGATATTCTCTTCTCTTCTTTTCTTTTTAAATATATTTGCTTCAGGCATGTTAAACAGTGTTCATTGAACACAGAGGCTTACTAATCTATTTTAATACAATAATATGACAACATAATCATAACAACATACATCAGTTAGATACCGTTTAATGTGAGGACTCAACAATGTCTGCTTCCGACATGTCCTTCACTTTTTCCCCATAGCAGTATCTAACTTTGTAGTTGGACCAAACATATTAAATTTCATAAAATATCCTTACCACAATCAAGAAATATATAAACAAATGACGCTGACTGTGTGAAGAAATGGCCTCAGCTTCCTCCGAACTGCACAGACTGTGAATTTATTCTTTATTCAAGTTTAGAATTAACACAGCTGTTTTTTCAGCGTATCTGAATAAATTTTTAGTTCAACTGGCAATGAATGGTCAAAGCCTTTTGCTAATATTTACTAGCACTGGCCAATCAAAACGTTCTACTACTTGAATTCAAAAGCAGTTTGAATGAAAAACCAAAATAATTTCGAATAATTTCTGCGTCTGGTGGTCGATTGGCCAGTCTGCTTTTGTCATGCCCAATACAAAAAGATGTTTCGTTTAGGATTACATTTTTCCTACCGCTCCCCTTTCCCATTTATACTCTGTTTACCCAAGCGAATTTGAATGTACCTCCCTGCCTCTTTTTCCAGCTCGCGTCCCCCTAACGTTACAAAAAACATAAGCAGGAACGCCAGTCTGTCTGGTCGAGTGTCCGTAGATATTAGTATTTCTTCAATAACTTCTCTAATTCTGGGACTATCATATTATTTAAAGTACATTCTTACTCAGCTAACTCTACGTCATACTATCATATAATTTTTATGGGGAACTTCATAATGGTTTAAAATTTCCAATTTATGTCATAGTCAATTGTCAAATAAAATTTTGCACAAGTCCGCCATCTTTCCTCTCCTTCATCTTGCTAGCATGTATTTTTCAAATAACTAACTTGTTTTAGTTACGTCAGAAATGCTACCACTAGGAGGAAATTAAAATTGTCTGCGTGGTTTTGCTTTGGCTGGCTTTTTCGCAGTGTGTGTATATGCGTTGCAGACTGTGTCAGCGAAGCGGGGTGTAGACGGGGCCGGTTAAGAATTTGCGTTACTAATTAGTATTGTATCGTGTAATACTACCAAACAATGTAAGGATTACTACTAATTTTGCTTTAAAGTTGACAGAAAGCGTTAATTCAGATTGTTATTTTGCGGCACGCTTCCGCCAATAGTTAATTATAAGGCTAGACTACAAAGTGTATGCAGCAGATTGGGCAAATGTTAAATATTAGTAGTGTTTCTCGAAAACGAAACTAAAAGCGTGTCAGACTATTACCGTGAAATCGGTCTATAGGCTTAGCACTGTGCAAAAATCAGCGAAGATGCCAACCGTCAGACACATGCGGGCTAATGTATTTATTATCGTTTTATGCCTAAATCTTACTGAATTGAGCGTTTATTCTCGCATATTTTGCTACATCAACGACTATTCCTAGAGTTTTATGTTAATTAACGTTTTCAATTGGTGAGGTACCAATGTAGATCTGAAGGGTTGTTTTCTCTGAATTTTGTAATTTTTGTCTAGTTATTAACATGCATTTTGTTTTAATTATATTTATTAGCATGCGATTTCCGATGCTCCACTTAATCAGATTATCTGTATCTTTTTGTAACGATAATTCGAGTGTATTGCAACTTGTACCACTCGTGTAGACAGTACAGTCATCAGCTAATAGGGCACAGGATGCGTGCTCGACGTGTAGTGGAAGGTCATTAATGTATATATCAAAAAGTAGAGGCCCAAGAATAGAGCCCCGAGGAACGCCGGTATTTATTACGGTTGGGTTTGAACAAGAGTTATTGTAAGAAACTACATGTTTTCTGTCTGACAGTGAAGGAGCATCTTATTTTGTCGTGGAATAATATCGAAGAGAAATAATTCACTGATCAACGACTTCAGTTTTTAAACCCTTGAAGTTTTGTGGACTTGATCTTAATGTGATGGGGCCGTAAAGACGCCCCCTTCATGTTCGCCCATATATTTTCGATGTGCGCGCAGCACGCTGGGATGTGAAACGTTTAACGAGAAGAAGATTGATGATTAGGCCATAATAAAGCCTAAGAATTAGTTGTCGTGTGTTATATTTGATAGTCGTGTGTTATAATTGATAGTTGTGGGCCATATTTGTGTTTTCATGCCTAATAGAGCAATAAAGGCGAGTGTTATTTGCGTGGCGCAATTACTACGCGCCGCGCAGTAACTGAGTGATTAGCCTAGAGCCTATATAAAGAGATAGCGAGCGGCAAACGGGCCTATTTTGCAAAAGCCGCCCAGGAGAGAACAAACGAAGTTAGACACCAGAGCCAAGCTGTAAATGCCATGAGCACGTGAGTTAATTTAAATTAGCATTAGTGTTCTATAATTCTGAAATTATATTGAGCGTGGCTGTTTTAATGTTTAGTGAAATAAATAGATTGATGTGTTTCCAGGACCTGATAATTTAGTCTTGAAATATAAATGAGTGAAAATAATGTGTGGTAGATTTTTACTAGTGCCTAGTCCGGATTGCGGCTGCAATAGTTAAGTACCAAGTATTTCATTCATCAGACTGGGCAAGAAAGGCAAACTATTTCACACATGAAACCAGGCAGAGAAGCGATTTATTACTTGAATTTAAATAATATTAACTGTTATCAAGATGGCAGCCACGTGGTGATGACTGTATAAAAGCGGCGCGAGGAGTCTGCAGTAACACTCTTAGTTATCAAGCCTATAATGTTACGCAGTTTTATATCGTGTGAATTGACACGTGGGTGAAAGTAGGTTAAATGTAATTTTCCCCAGTAATAGAAGAGAGAGTTTTCGTGGTAAATTTCCTTTATGTGATGACTTTAGTTCTAGTGTTAATTCAAAAGTAATTTTATTTTATTCTTTAATGTAAGAGTAATTAAGTGTATTTCACGATTATTGATTATTCTACTGTATATCTTTGGTGGGTTACTTTGAAGTGAGAATAGTCATTTAGATTTCTGGAGAGCGCAGGGCCACTCCTTGGTGCGTAAGGCATGTTGAGACAGGTGTTTCTCTGTTTGCTCCCGGCGGAGCATGGAAACACCAATGCGGCTGGTGTCCATTACAGGCCCACAAGAAGCATTTTTATGCTATTGCAGTGGTTGTTTCTGTAACAATGTGTTTCATGTGATGAGTTCCCAATCTCATCAGAGGTCATATACGACACGCTTGTTGCCAGGCGCACCAGTCGTCACTTACGACATATTCAGAATGCAGTAATGAATATTGAGATGGATCAGTTGCGAGGTAGTGGTTTATGCCCATTAAGGAGAGTATTGGTTGTACATATTGTTTAATTCTATTTGATACATATCATATTATTATTTAATTATGGTTATGTGTAGAATGGTTTGTGAGAGCACGTGGGCTCACTTAGAGATATATTTCTCTTCTCCGCTCCTGAGGGAGCATGGGGCCACCAGTGTGGTTTGCCTCCGCATGAAGTATTCAGATGCTCTTGCAGTAGTGGTTTCGGTAGCAACCTATGCTACACGGTGAAATTGCCAGCCTCAAGCACAACACCATATTAGTATCGCTAGACGACATGCGTGCTTGTGTGTGTGATAGTTGGGTGTGTGCTCTTGCAGTAGTGGTTTCGGTAGCAACCTCTGTTACACGGTGAGATTGTGTGATGATGTCCGAGATTTCACCGCTCGAAATATATATATATATATATATATATATATATATATATATATATATATATATATATATATATATATATATATATATATATATATATATATATATATATATATATATATATAGTGTTTATAAGTGTAAAAATAACATAGGAATAAAATAGCGAAGTTATGGTGAACGTTGTCTCCTATGCCGCAAGTCAGTGCTAAGATTTCATGCCTCGACCTTGGGACACTAACGAACATATTTTGACACAAAACCAAAGCCTAGTTGTTCCGAGAGGATAGTAAGACAGAAACGGGGAAAGAATAAAAGGAAGCATAAGAGTGAGAGAGCAATGCTACACTTCGACAAGCGTTTGGTTCTGCTTGGTCGTCGCGAGCCGAGCAGACGATAGTGCAAGCCGATATCGTAGCTTGTTTCAAAAATACGATAGAAAAACCCCTTTTTCTGTAACGCAGATGCGAATGTATATTACCACACTGATTGGACGCGAGACAACCAAAACACATACACACACGTATTTCAAGCGAAAAAAGTAGTGCTATTGTAGCGTACAGACAGCACTTTGTCGCTTTTGTGACGTATTACTACAAGCGTTGTCTCGTAATGAATGAGAACGACAGTTTAAAGAAAAGAAAAAAATTACGATTAACGTGGAATATTGTGAAAAAATACAGTATGGAACGGGGAAGGGAAGGAGCATAGTTGGTGGTACTACGAGTTAGTGTTTACAAATTTGAATTGGCAAGATAGAAAAATATGTTAGTTGAGGAAATGAAGAATAAAAACGATAATATTGAATATAATGAATACAAGAATACAAATTTAATCACTGTGTGACAGGTAACAACAGGATCACTAATTATTGGTCAGAATTATAAACTGTTAGGAACTAACCGAGATATTGACGAAGACAGATGGACGAACAGACTTGAATCTTTCTCAGTTTGCCCTGTGGTGGGGAAAAGGGGGAAGTTAGTCCTAGATTTGAAAATTTAGTTCGAGTTTGAATATAAGGACGCTAAAAGCCAAACGGTACCTGATTGGCTGTAGCCTAATATACGAAGGGAGGAATAAAACTAATTGATAGTAGTGTTCGGGGCCACTTGTGATAGAGATTTTCGACACTAAAGTTGTTTAAAAAGCAAGATAAAAGTACTGTCTTTGTTTAGCTGTTCTGCACCAGCAAGAGATCTGGAGTTGACCATATTATCTCAATTCAAACTATTAGTGTTTAATATTTCTCTGATGCGGTAAGAAAGAAAACCTTTATATTATCATTATTATTATCATTATGTATATATTATTGAATTTGTATGAAAATTATGTGGGGGGGGGGGGGGGGGGGGGGGGGAAGAAGTATCTAGAGAAAAGTCAACATCAAACTTTGTGTTGTTTCACAGAGTTGTTAAGAAATATAGTAATAAGTTGTAGAAAAGCCCGGAATCAACACGGTAAGAAGGGAGCCGAGAAATAAATTAGCTCTGGCTTAAAAGTTAGATGTTGTTTTTGTGTGTTCAATGATGATGGTAATTGCATTTTAAAATATACACAAAAATAAATGAGACAATTTATTGAATATAAAAAGTTACAAACGTCGTTTTAATGAAGAAAAGTACTATCTATTTGCTGCTTTTTTTTTTTTTTTTTGTAAATAAACTTTTTACTCGTTTTGGCGAGGCACGTCCCGTTCATCCTAGTCGATTATATTAGGGTGCATGTCCAAATATAAAAGACATTTAGTTCTGGATTATAATTGTGTGTTAATTGTCATCAAAATTAGATTTATCACTTTCTTTTATTTCCTCTCCTACTTCTGGTAACAATACTTTAAACCTTTATCGTAATATTTTCTATGCAGCTTTTCTGCTTCTCAATAAATTCTTAAAGATAACGGAGTCTATCTAACAAATGCAGTGAATTTGATTTTCACTCTGGTGTGCTCCAAACAATTTTTTTGCAAACTTACGTCTGCTCTTGGAATTTTTGATTCTCAACTGTACCATCAAATCTCTCTAGTTTCAAGTAATTTTATTTTAGTATGTATTGTCCTACATTCACTTACGTAAGATAGTATTGCGTCTAGTATACATTTAGAAAGCTCTCATTAGTGCTGTCACGCATGACAACCTATTGTATTGTGTTTCTTCCACTAGCTATTCTGTTTACATTTTTTTTAGTTGCTGCTTCTTGTTTTGTAGCTATAATTGTGTCGACGTATTTAAATCTGTGAGCTTGTTTCAAATCTAGTATAGTCCATGAATCCATCGTAAAAAGGTGAGTTTAGTTCTAAACTATCTTCTCTCCTCCTCCTTTGGTCCTTGGCCGCTGACTGACAGCAATCCGTGACCATCAAGCGTGGTGGCGTCTTGTAGGATAGCAATAAACTGTCTCCACTTTGCTGGGTTGGCAGCCATTCTTCGTGTGGTGTCCCAGCTCTGGTTCATGTTTTTCATCTCTGCTTCCACAGTTCTCCGCCAGGTAGCTTTTGACCGACCTTGCTTTCGCTTCCCTTCTGGAGCCCATAAGCTTGGAAGTTCTGGTAATTGTTTTATGGTCTCTTCTGAGGATGTGACCAACCCAATTTTAGCGTCTACCCGCTATAATGGTGCTCATTTCTTCTTGGTGGCTCCAAGAAGAAATATTGGCTGAAGTTTTTGGTTGGTGATGGTCTTCGACCAGAACATTCGAAGAATGTCCTTAGGCAGGTTGTGTGAAAATAGGACAGTTTTGACATTTCCTTTTATATTACTCTCCAGCAAGCTGCACCAAACAGAACCACAAAAATTACGCAGCTCTCCTATATTTTTCATTTAGTGTTTGTACTGTACTGGGAAGATTTCCACATGGTGTTTACGTTGGCGAAGGCTATTCTGGCTTTATTCGATTACTGGTATCTTTGCTTATTCCGTCGTCTGGTGTTACTATGCTTTCTAAGTATGTAAAGTTGTTTGTATTTTCTAAACTCTGTTGAGCTATTTATTATTCGTAGATTTGGCTACCAGGTCTGTACGGATATGTTGTGTAGAAAACGTGCTTGTTTTTCTGTCAGTTGTCAATGGACTCTTTTAATCTCTCAGGGATGATTCTATTTAATATTTTTATCTGGAACCGATAGTAATATTATTTCTCTGTAATTTATGCAATCTTCAAACTCTCCCTTCTTAGGCAATCTGACCAGATACCCTTCCTTCCATTCTGCTGGTATTTCTCCTCTCTGCCAGATTAGTATAAAATCTGTTTAGAGTTTTCAACATCCACTTTTATGGCGTCTGCTGGAATCCCATCCGAACGAGCCGCTTTTCCATCTTTTAGAAGCTTCATGGCTTTCTTTATTTCACCCTTATTTGGTCTTTCGTAGTTGATTTGTAGCACTTCTTCTGCAGGCTGGATGTCTGGGGGATTTTGTGGAGCTGGTCTGTTGAGAAATTCCTTAAAATGATCTGTCCATCTCTTCATTTGCTCTTGTATATTGCTAAAGAATGTACCTTTCTTGTCTTTGAAGAGGCCATTTGCTTACTTTTATCTCGCTGTTACTTCTTTGTGCTGTTACACATGTCTCTCATATTTTCTTTGGCTGCAGCTTTCTCTGTCTCCCTTGTCAGCTCATCAAGATATTTCTTCTTGTCTATTCTGATGTGTCTTCTTATTTCTTTATTTGCTTCTATGTTCACTTTATGAGCCTTGGCTTTGGAGCTTCTGGTTTTACTTCTGCTTGAATCCGCTGTCTTGTTGTTTTTTTTTTTTGATGCCCTTTATCTTGTTGATGGTTTTGTTGTTATCCATGCTTTGTGTTGGCATTCTCTTTTTTTCAGGTAATTTTCCACATGTCTCTTACGTATCTTTTGATCTGTTGCCAGCTGTATTGAAACAGCTGGTATTTTCTTGAATATTGCAACTTTAAAATTGTATCTTGTTTCTTGGTTTCTGAGATATCCAACATTAAAGTGTCGCCTGCAGTTATGGATTGTTGTATGTCTTTTAAAATTCATCTTTATTTTGGCAACCAGAAGATGGCGATCTGATGCCACATCTGCTCCTCTACATACTTTTACGTCATGCAATGATTTAAACTTCTTGTTTAATCTATAAATACTCAGAAAATCAACAGAAAAAAATCAGATTGGTTATATATGCATAAATAAAAATACGTAATTACGGGAAAAGGAAGCTGAAGAAATATTCATCCCCATCTTCCCACCAGTACCACATTTTTTTGATTCTAGGGGCATCACAGTCAGGGCAGCTTCAATAATGGTTGTCATGCCGGTTTATCGATTGTTTGTTTAGATCAAGAAAGACAGTTTTGTTCATTTTTAAAAATGTTTTCAATGCACATTTTTTTAATCCACCCTGTTTTCTTGTTCCTGGTATTGTATGATAAAGGAAACTCTATGGTAGTGTGTCTACTTGATATGTGGCTATACAATGTGTTCCGTTTCTTTTTTTATATTGGGTCTTCATAGTATGCAAAAATGTTTCAAATTGTGTTCTCATCTGTTTGTCTGTGATATTGTGTAGAGTAATGTTCAGCAACGCACAGTTTATGCACAAAAAAATGCACAAACAGTTCACTAATTGTAAAATTATATGGCAGAAGCTTGTCTTAGCTGTTTCGATACTCCTAATTTCATGAATGAATCATGTTCTCTGCTTTGCTGTCAGCATTATATCTTACTCGCTTTACGGAAATGTTATATTTATGTATTACTGTGAGTTTCGTAATTTAGTTGTTTTTTTTTGGGTCTCATAACCATACTAATTGCTTTATTGGTAATGTTTGTCACATATTTTCCCACTAAATTTGCTAACTTTTCATGACGTGTTCCGGCTTGGAACTATTTGCGCGCCTGTTGAAATAACGCGCCTTTATTCAAAATATAAATTCAATGCGCTGGATGTATTTATTTTTGTGTGTTTGTTATTTTTGTTCTTTTTGTAGAAATATTCCGGCCTCTGTTGCTTTTCGGTAACACAATTTTTCTGGAATTTTCCGCCACTTATATTAAGCAGTTCGTGAAAGTATGAATAAGTGTCTCCATCACTTATTTATATATAAAGCCTCATTGCTCATCATAGATGAAGCTTCTATGCTTTCGTGCCACACTGTTTCCGTTCTTCTGAAGCAAAATGGAAATGAATGAATAGATTACAGAAAAATTTAGTGCCGCCTTCAGGGCATGCAGCAGAAGGACAACAACATAATTATTTTCGGCCATGTTTTGGCGGGTGACTTACTCGTTTCTTTCAGACTTTTTAAAGGGGATACTCGCTAAGCGTAGAATGATTAGAAAGGTATGAGAAGATCACCAAGATGGAACTGATTACAAGTGTAAGTGAAACTCAAGACATGACATGAAGCCGCTGACGATGGACTGATGAAACCTGTCGGTAGGATTGCTACGCAGTCCTTGTTCTGGAATCCAGCAGGCTAAAAGAGGAAGAGGGAGAGAGAAAAATTAATTGAGAGGAGAAACTGGTGATAGAATTGAAAGGGATAAAAACGGACAAGGAAAGACCTTGAGCGGGTGACACATGACATGAGGACTTGTCATGAAATTGTTGAAGGCCTGTACTCTTCGAAAAGCAAGAAGACATATATTCATTACAAGTACGAGTGGTAAAACACAACTAAGATGTGATGTTGAGACGATCAGAGTTCCTGCCAAACGCAACAAATTCTCAACGCAGGCTAATTCGTTTGAATGATTTGAATTGCAAAGACAGGAATTTTTATCAAAATGGCAAAAGCTTTAAGAAAACCGGAAATTCAGTCGCTCACTTCCGCGTTTGGTAAGAGCAGTAATCTTTTACATTTAACTGTGAGAATATTTAGGAATTAATCTTGGCACAACATGATATCTAAATATTAAAACATTGTATCATAATACTTTATTGAAGCTTCCCTCAGATAAATTACACGTTCAAGTACTTACATAAATTAAATGACGCTCAAAATCCATTCGTAAATGTCAGCCATCTTGAAAAACATGACGACCTCTGATAAGAGCAGAAACAGGATGAAATGGCTGCCCACAACAAGTACAATATCAGGTCAGCCCGATAAGAGCTTATCAGTAAAATAACACAGTATGGCTAAGCTTTGGAATTTAATACCAATGAAATGTTTGAGAAATTCTGAATAGTAGTGTGTTACAATTGTCAATGCTTTATCATGTTACCTGATAGTCCTTTGATTTCTCATATCCCAGTGGCGCGCTAGCTGGACTTTTCGGGGCTAGCTCTTCTCAACGGTTTGTCAGTGTAGGGATAGGCACTAGTAGTCCTTCGATTTCTCATGTTGCAGAGGCGTGCTAGCAGGACTTTTCGGGTCTAGCCCCTTTTTAGGGGCTTATCACAGTAGGTGATAGACACTAGTGGTCCTTTTCAGGGTTTGGTGTTTGTCGAAGCGGAGTTAAAGTTCAAGCACAGAGTTTTTCCTGTTTGCTTTTATCTGGCAAATGTGCACTGATGTATCCAAAGGACCAGCGTAAGACGCACGGAGCAGTGCAGAATCTTCCAACTAAGGACAGGACCCACCACAATCAAGAAACAGATAAACAAATTAAACCTTTCACATGAGAGGAATTCCGCCATCGTACTCATTCATACGAGACAGTTCAATATGTTCTACTCACACGCCCAAGAATTAACCAAGTCAGATGCTATTATCTCGCTCCACACTAATCACAAACACAGCACAACTCAGCTGCTACAGAACACATTCTTCAACTTGGCACTGGTTGCGAAAGAGCGACGTGATCGCAGCTTTAGTCAAACATCACCAAGATAACATAAGGACTTCTATGGTCGAAAGTTTCATGGCTCAACACAAGTGCAAACACCTCAATGGAAAATAAAGTATGTTATTAGAAGAGATGAGGACATGGATATGACACACACTGAGAAAACCTATTGATAGCATCACAAGGCAGTCCTTGTTCTGGAATCACTATAGTAAGATATGTAGAGGGAGACCAAAGAACACATGGAGAAGAGAAATGGAGACAGACATGAAGGGGATGAAGAAAGCACTGGGTGCGACAGAGCGACGAGCTCAGCAGGCAGTGCTAGTTCTGGAATCCCCAGGGTAACATCTTCTTCATTATCATCTTCTTCATCATAATCATCTTCATCATCTTAATCATCAACTTCTTCATCATCATCATCTTCTTCTTCATCATCATCTTCTTCATCACCATCTTCTTCATCATCATCTTCTTCATCACCATCTTCTTCATCATCATCTTCTTCATCACCATCTTCTTCATCATCATCTTCTTCATCGTCATCTTCTTCATCATCACCTTCTTCATCGTCATCTTCTTCATCGTCATCTTCGTTATTATCATCTTCTTCATCATCATCTTCTTCATCATCATCTTCTTCATCGTCATCTTCTTTATTGTCACCTTCTTAATCATCAACTTCTTCTTCAACATCATCATCTTCATCATCATCATCATCTTCATCATCATCTTCTTCATCATCATCTTCTTCATCATCATCATCTTCTTCATCATCATCATCTTCTTCATCATCATCATCTTCTTCTTCATCATCATCTTCTTCATCATCATCATCTTCTTCATCATCATCTTCTTCATCATCATCTTCTTCATCATCATCTTCTTCATCATCATCTTCTTCATCATCATCTTCTTCATCATCATCTTCTTCATCATCATCTTCTTCATCATCATCTTCTTCATCATCATCTTCATCATCGTCATCTTCTTCATCGTCATCTTCTTCATCGTCATCTTCTTCATCGTCATCTTCTTCATCATCATCTTCTTCATCATCATCTTCATCATCGTCATCTTCTTCATCGTCATCTTCTTCATCGTCATCTTCTTCATCATCATCTTCTTCATCATCATCTTCATCATCGTCATCTTCTTCATCGTCATCTTCTTTATCATCATCTTCTTCATCATCATCTTCTTCATTATCATCTTTTTCATTATCATCTTCTTCATCATCATCTTCTTCAGGCAGTGCTAGATCTGGAATCTCCAGGGTAACAGAGGTAGAAGGTGACCAAAGAACGCGTGGAAAGACCTTCAACTGATGGTACGGGATAGAAAGACTTGGTGGTATACGTCTGTTTAAGGCCCTATGCTCCTTGTTGAGCTGACACGCCATGATGATTACCAAATAGTATATGCATGACAAGTGAGCAAGAATTATTAATATTTGTAGGGCAGTTATTGTTACTGTTGAACAGAGTCGACATCATTGCACTCCGGGCACACCCATAGGAGTTCAGTCTCCCTCGGTATATGTCGAAGAGTGTGAATGCTATCTGTTCCTGTAGCTCGCTGGTTGTGTACACAACGGATGCATCCTCTCATACGTCCATCTCTACTAGCCTTACGTTTGATGCCAAATTCCAACAGTCTTAACCTTGTGATGATTCATCTGTTGCAGTTTCATTCTCTCTCTAACAGGCGATCATTAATTGTTCTCACTATCTCTCCCTTATCCATATCCAGTGTGGGTGCTCTTGATGCTAGTCTGTCAGCTCTCTCATTGTAGGATAATGTCACGTTGTAAATAAGGTTATGAGGTTTCATACTTGTTATTTTGAAATGTCACTTATATCCAACACATCAACGTCTGTCATCATTATCACAAACGTCATCACAATAAAAGATAAACAGGTAGTATCATAGCAGATACAGCCGTAGGGCAGTGAAGTGTTAGAGACTTCACCATACTAGGTCCAGCATCGAGAGGTCGGGGTGACCAGTTCCCCTCCTCGCTGCTATTACCTTCGCTAACTCAAAGTCAGTTACCCATTTACAGCTGGGTAGACAGGAGCGTGTCGGAACCGTGATTCGAACCCGGCACCTATGCCGCGAGAGACAAGCGCTCAAACCACTCTGCCAATCGGACGCTTATCATCAAAATACCATCACCTTAATTAGGTCAATCAATACATTACCGGGCGGTCTTTGTTCTGAAGTCCGGGAGGCGGGGGGGGGGGGGGGGGGGGAAGAAGAGGTAGAGGGACCAAAGAACAATTGGAGAAGAGAGCTGGAGACAGATATGAAGGGGGTTGACGAGGACTTGGAAAGAACTGGATTTGATGGTACAGCACATGAGGACTTAGCATAAGTTAACTGCAGTCCTGTACTCCGTGGGGAGTTGAAACGCGGTGCTGATGGTGATGATGATGATGAGTAAGGTCATTAGCGTCATCCCGACAGTCATCATTATTATTACCATTATCACAAACATCATTACTATTCATTATAGCCACAAGGAACTTAACTTAATAGCATTCACATGAAAATGCGATGCAGAGTTGAGGCTGTTGAAAATATGGCCAACAAAATAGTCATACATTTATTAGTCCGTCCGTTCGTTCGTTCATTCATTCATTAATTATTTCGTTCGTCTCTCCACATGTAAGCCTACCTTGCCGTGGTTGGAGAGCTTGAGCGCCTCAATGATCCCGGGAGCTATGCCGGCGGGAGTTTTACTCCTGGCAGGGTCACCCAAGCCGGACAGGTCCTGGGTGAGGGGCCAGACTAAATGGGCTGAGGAGTGGGTGGAACCCTATAGGTGTAGATGCAGAACCCACCGGCGAGTGGTACATGCTCTGGTCTGCACCAATCCACCCCCACTTCATGGGTTAAATGCTTTCTTGCCTCATTCTTCACTGTTTGTCGTCTATCACGCCCATGGCGACCGTTGCCTCAATTGGCTGTGTGTGGTGTACCCGGAAACGGGGCCTCCCAGTACTGAGGCAAAGTTAAGTCCCCGATGTCACTTATCGGTGCAGAATTGAGAGAGATGGCTGAGCATCACAATCCCTCCTGTGTTGCAGCATGATGAGAACCCAGCATTGCACACTGAGCTTGGGGGGATCACTTGGGCACCAGACTTAATACTGGCTCTTGACTGGATGGCCGCATGCAGGAGATTTCTACAATGGAGGGTTGGCAGGTGGTGGGTATCGGGAAGTGGCTCTGTGCAGGACGTGAGGATTCCTTGGGAGAGCCCCGAACCAGAGCACAGCATTGTGCAAGCTCTGCATAGTTGGAGAGCCCCCTGGATGACGGGGAATGCACAGTGTGCTACCCCACCTATCCCCAACTGCTAACTTAGAACCAGAAGTGGGGTCCTCTGTATGCGTGCCAGGCCAGGATAAAATGCCTGGGAAAGAGACTGGAGCTCAGAACTCCCTAACTCAAAGTTGCAGGATGGCAGAAAAGCCACGGGAAAGACAGGGCTATTTTGAAGATAACGCAACCATATTTTCACCATACGAGCTCGGACGCCGCCTCGGTAAACAAGGTCCGCGCAGAGCAGTGACACCCCCAGGCTGCTTGCGAATAGTCTACTACTGGGAACATAAACAGATTAGGGATGAGCCCACTCTCCCGTTGAACAGGTGCTAAAGTCGTAGATACTGGGCCAGAAGGCGCACCGGAAACCACAGTATCATGCAACTCGCTTTTTTTTTTTATGGAGAGTACACCGTCAAATAAATCTCGTTCTGGTGCTCGCCCTGTGGAGCTCCACCAGGCAGGTGCAGTGCCGGGCTCTGAGCCTCGACAGAGCCCACCCTCAGCTACTGGAGGACCCTCTAGACCGTCTTGTGGAGTCAACAGACGGCGGAGGAGAACTACTGACCAAAACAAAACAGAAAAAGAGAAACCCAGAGTGCCACTTGTCATGATGCACTGGAATGCAGAGGGAGTGAACAGCAAGCAGGCTGGATACAGCAAAAAGACAGAGCTGGAAAACATCTTGTATGAGAAGCAAGTCAGTGTTTGCTGTATCCAAGAGACTCACTTGAAAGCAGATCAAACCTTTAAAATAAGGGGATATCAATGCTTCAGATCCGACAGACAAGATAGACGAAAAGGAGGAGTACTTACTCTTGTAAGGAATAACATTCCTGCACACGAAAGGAAAACCTTCATGGATGGAGCAGAATATCAGCTGCTGCAGATAAAGGTAGACAAGATGGAAATAGAACTCCTGAACTATTACTGTCCGAACACAAAACCCCTGAGTCTCAGCTCTATACAGGTACCTGCCACCAACTTTATAGCAGTTGGAGACTTTAATAGCCACTCCCAGAGCTGGGGCTATAACCATCTGGATCACAGAGGTGAAGAGGTTGAAACTTGGCAAGATGATCACTCCCTAATCCTAGTCAATAATGCCACAGATACTCCTACCTTCTACTCCAGAGGATGGCACACAACCTCAACACCAGATCTTGCCTTCTCCACACCAGATATAGCTGGATCTATTAGTAGAGAAGTAGGAGACCAACTAGGGGGAAGCGACCATCGCCCAATCTTTCTTACTGTCCAGAGTGCAACTCTCAGTACAGGCCCAGCCATTACAAGATGGAACTACAAAAAAGCCAACTGGGGTTTATTCAGGCATCAGGTGAACACGCTGCTGTCTACCCTCAAGGTACAGAACAGAGACATTAATGAAGTGGTAAAAGACTTCAACAGATGCATACTACAAGCTGCAAAAGAAACCATTCCCAAAGGATGCCGGCGTAACTACATACCATACTGGTCCAGCACACTCCAAGAACGTCAGGAAGCTATGGACAAGGCTAGAAAGGACGCAGAGTCTCAGCCTTCACTTGAAACTCACAACAAATGGAAAAAGGCTGTAGCAGAGTTTCAGAGAACAAAGCTAGAAGAAAAGCGGAAAAGGTGGAGAACTAAAACGGCATCGCTGAACCTTGAGAAAGACGGCAGGAAACTTTGGAGATTAGTCAAGTCTCTAAATGAAGAGCATTCCTCACCAAGGCAGACTATCACATTGGATGAAGGTGGCAAACTTTTCAGAGGAAAACAAGCTGCAGACTTGTTTGCTAGAAGATACAGTTCAGAAAGCAACTTACCCATTAACATAGACCATCAGAGAGAGATAAGAAAAGAAATACTGGCAACCATGGGACAGAAGATACTCCTGCCCCAATGAGGGAACCCATCACACTAGGAGAACTACAGAAGGCTATTTCCAAGCTTAAGTTTCAAAAGTCACCCGGCCCAGACAAAATCAGCAACGAAATGCTAGTAAATCTGAGCTCAGCAGCAAAGACAAAACTGCTTGAGATATTCAACCACAGCTGGTTGAAAGGAACGGTACCCCAAGTATGGAGAGAAGCCATCACAATACCCATACTAAAGAAAGGGAAATGTAAGACCGAGGCTGCAAGTTACCGGCCAATCAGTCTCACAAGCTGTGTTGGGAAGACTATGGAGCGAATAGTCAACCACAGATTGAAATGGTATTTAGAGTCTGAGCAGATCCTGGTGCCGGAACAAGCTGGATTTAGAGAATGCTACAGTATAGAAGACCAAGTTACTTACTTGTCTCAAGCAATAGAAGATGCCTTCCAGGAGAAGAAAAAGGTCCTAACGATCTGGGTCGACTTCAAGCAGGCCTTTGACAAGGTGTGGAAAGATGGCCTCATTGCAAAACTTAGGAGAAGTGGAATCCAAGGCAACATGATGAAATGGATCCAGTCATACTTGCATAACAGGAGAACTAGAGTCACTCTTGACGGTCTGCAGAGCAGAAAAGTGTTGCTCCATCAGGGGGTACCTCAAGGAGGAGTAATTTCCCCAACACTCTTCTTGTTTACATCAATGACCTGGTGAAAGATCTCCCTGCAGGAGTTAAAAAGCTGCCTTATATGCAGATGACCTAGTACTCTGGTGCGCTGATGAAAATGTCACCACAGCAAATTATAGAATGCAGCGGGCAGCAGACATGCTAGTGTCATGGGCAGAGAAATGGCTTATCACAATAAACACAGACAAAACCTCCACAACACTGTTCTCCCTCGCCCCCAAGGACAAATCAGCTAACATACACCTAGGGACAACCGTGATCAAGGAAGAAAGCTACCCCACCTATCTTGGGGTGACATTTGACCAAAGGCTTACATGGAATAAGCATATTGAAAATGCAGAAGGAAAGGCCCGAAGACGACTAGGCATACTCAGAAAATTAGCAGGTACCAACTGGGGAGCAAATGAACGAAATCTAAAGAAGATTTATAATGGAGTAATAAGACCACACTTAGAGTTTAGCTCAGCAGCATGGTCATCAGCTGCTAACTCACATCTGCAGTCTTTGGACAAGGTGCAAAATCAAGCTCTCAGGCTCATTACAGGAGCCATGAAAACTACACCAATAACAGAGATGCAGAAGGTTGCTGGATTACAGACATTGTCCCATAGAAGAGACACAAAAACCATGATCCAGATGGAAAAGTACAACAGTATGCCAATGCACCCAATGAAGGCAAGACTAGATGATCTGGCATTGGGACGTCTAAAGCGTAGCAGCTTTGTGCATCGGGGGAAAAGACTTATAAGACAGCATCAAGAAGACCTATCCATGAAGACAACACCACTGAAGCCCACCCTATACCCTGTACCATGGGAGCAGGCCAGCAGTGCCCTCCAAATTAATACAACAGTCAGTGGTCTCACAAGTGGATGTGAGTATAATGATCTGCAAAAACGAACTGCTACATTGAGTATGATCCAAGAAAGCTATCCCAATCAATCATGGATACATGCCTATACAGATGGATCAGCAACTAATGCTGTTAGGAATGGAGGTGCCGGTATCTTTATCTCATATCCTGACAACCACTATGAGACTAGGCACATTCCCACTGGTAAATTCTGTTCCAACTATACAGCTGAGGTTCAAGCTCTAGAGCAAGCTGCAAATATGATTTATAACACCAACTCTGACTGCCACCAGGTAGTCATCCTCACAGATGCACTGTCTGTCCTGCAAGCTCTCAAGGGTGGTAAACTCCCGCATCTGAGAAATGAACTAAACAAGGTAGCTGCCAAAAAGAGAACCATACTTCAGTGGGTACCATCTCATTGTGGTGTACCCGGAAATGAAAAGGCAGATAAACTTGCAAAAAAGGGAGGAGAATGTGAACAAGAAGATAATGAAGTCACATACTTTGAGAAAAAGAGAGCTATCCAGACTATCAGAAGAGAACAGAACCAACCCAAAGACGACTATCACACTCTCGACCGGCAGGGACAGACAACTATTTTTCGACTCAGGACGGGCATAACAAACTGAATAAACACATGCACAAGCTACGATTGTCTGCTTCACCACTGTGCACATGTGGATTAAACGAACAAACTGCTGAGCATGTTCTACAGGACTGTCATCTGTATGACCAGTTAAGAAAGATATACTGGCCCAATGATCAACACTAAACTCAAAGCTATATGGAGTTAAAGAGGAACTTCAAACAACAGTCGAATTCATCATGAGAACTCGTCTGACGGTGTAATCATCAAAGATGCGATCGCATGAAGAAGAAGAAGAATTCGTTCGTTCGTTCTGTCGTTCGTTTTTGTTCCATTTACTTCTTACCGTTCGGTGCGTTCCTTCTTTCCTTCCTCCGTTCGTTGGTTCGTTCTTTCTTTCGTTCGTTCGCTCCTTCTTTCCTTCCTTCCTTCATTCATTCGTTCGTTCCTTCCTTCATTCGTTTCTTCCTTCATTCCTCCATTTGTTCCTTCCTTCATTTCTCTGTTTGTTCGTTCGTTTGTTCCTTCCTTCCTCCTTCCGTTCGTTCATTCTTTCTTTCCTTCCTTCCTCCATTCGTTCATTCATTCATTATCTTTCATCTGTCATGGAGCACATGTCATCATCTAATGCCTCCCCAGCCATCCCGTATTGTGCCATCCGTTCGAGGTCTTTCCATGCTTTCTTTATCCTTCTATGTCTGCCCCAATTCTCTTCTAAATGTGCATGTTTCTTTCTCTATTACTCTTACCCTGGCAATTCCAGAACTAGGAGTGTTTTGTCATCTATGAACTGGTTTTCTCATTGTGTTTCCGATCTGACTCCAGTCTTTTCTCACGTTCTGATCTACTGGTATTTGTTTGGTTCTTACCATCTGTTCCACTTTTGATTCTGACCATCTGTTCTACCTTTGGTTGTTACCATATGTTCCACTTTTAGTTCTTACCATGTGTTCCACTTTTAGTTATTACCATCTGTTCCACTTTTGGTTCTTATCATCATTTCCACTTTTGGTTCCTACCTTCTGTTCCACCTTTGGTTCTTACCATCTGTTTGGTACTCTGTTCCATTTTTGGTTCTTACCATCTGTTCCACTTTTGGTTCTCACCATCTGTTCCATTTTTGGCTCTTACCATCTGTTCCACTTTTGGTTCTCACCATCTGTTCCACTTTTGGCTCTTCCCATCTGTTCCACTTTTGGTTCTTACCATCTGTTCCACTTTTGGTTCTTACCATCTGTTCCACTTTTGGTTCTTACCCTCTGTTCTATTTTTGGTTCTTACCATCTGTTCCACTTTTGGTTCTCACCATCTGTTCCACTTTTGGTTCTTACCATCTGTTCCACTTTTGGTTCTCACCATCTGTTCCACTTTTGGCTCTTACCCTCTGTTCTATTTTTGGTTCTCACCATCTGTTCCACTTTTGGTTCTCACCATCTGTTCCACTTTTGGTTCTTACCATCTGTTCCACTTTTGGTTCTCACCATCTGTTCCACTTTTGGCTCTTCCCATCTGTTCCACTTTTGGTTCTCACCATCTGTTCCACTTGTGGTTCTCACCATCTGTTCCACTTTTGGTTCTTACCATCTGTTCCACTTTTGGTTCTCACCATCTGTTCCACTTGTGGTTCTCACCATCTGTTCCCCTTTGGTTCTTACCATCTGTTCCACTTTTGGTTCTTACAATCTGTTCCACTTTTGGTTCTCACCATCTGTTCCACTTTTGGCTCTTACCATCTGTTCCACTTTTGGCTCTCACCATCTGTTCCACTTTTGGTTCTCACCATCTGTTGCACTTTTGGCTCTTACCATCTGTTCCACTTTTGGCTCTTCCCATCTGTTCCACATTTGGTTCTTACCATCTGTTCCACTTTTGATTGTCGTGTACCATTTCAATGTTCTTGGTTGCCTTCTTTTGTTGTTCTCGATGTTTCTATCCAGACAGCAATGCGGCCTTGAATTTTGAATAAAAAGTTATTATATTTTCTTGATTTCTTGTAATTTCCATATATGTCCAAGTACAATAGAAGCAGATCACACCTTTTTATTCAAATTTGGATGTCATTGTCTGCTTCGTTAACTGTATATATTTTGCTGCCAATGTATATATATATATAGTGATCTGGCCGCGGATCTGAGACACGAGGGGTTCACTACAAGGGTCATGGCTGTTTAAGTGGGCGCAAGAGGGCTTGTGGCTGCATCAATGTATGATCTATTGAAACTGTTGGGGTTGAAGGGACAGGCGAGAACAAGGGCACTGAAGAGGCTTAGTGAAACTGCCGAAAAGGCATCAGGCTGGCTGTGGAACAACCGCAATGGGCAATGGAAATCGTGACAATAAACGCTGCGGTACAGAAAACACCAGGAATTTTTCTAAGTCCACAAAACGCTGAGTTTTGTGGTGTACTAGTGAGCGGGCTGTGACTGAGGGGCAACAGGCGATGTATATTATAGGAGGTGTCAGTGTCAGAATTTCAGTGGCTAGGCTCGGCGGCTTCGCGATGGTGTCTCAGTGTGTGCGACGGAACGAACGGAATAATTTGTCTTCTCTTTGTTACTTTCACAATTGCCTCCACGGCTGGCGGAGTTGTGGATTAAAGTTGCTACCATAAGTGAATGGGTTCATTTTCGATACAAGACAACAGGAGGCTGAGACGCTTGGGAGTCATGACCCAAGTGGGCCCGCCCCCCCTTAGAGTGTAAAGGAGTATACTGGGCCGAAACACTTGTCTGATGGGGGGACTTCTTCTGATGATCAGATTGCCTCCTGTTGTATCGCTCTGTAAAGAGTTTCCTATCATAGTCTTATATATATATATATATATATATATATATATATATATATCTATATCTATATATATATATATATATATATATATATATATATATTTATTCATTCCTGTAGGAATGTATCTCCTGTTGCAACCTGGCTATCGTTAATCGTTGTGCAAAGAGACAAAGGCACGTTTTATTTAATTCCTCCGCTTCCATTTCTCAAAGGGCATAGGCTTTCAACAAATGTATGCCAAGTCTTCCTGTCACGTGCCATCAACTTAAGCTTTATTGCATAAATTCTTCATCTCCTTCATGTCTGTGTCCAGTTCTCTTCTCCGTGTGTTTTTTGGTCTTCCGCTGCCTCTCTTACCCTGGGAATTCCAGAACGATGACTACCTGGTAATGCTATCAACAGGTTTCCTCAATGTGTGTCATATTCGTCTCCAGCGTCTTCTTCTCATACTGTATTCCACTGGCGATAGTCTGGATCTTGTCATCAGTTCTATATTAGTGATCTTTTCATCAGTTCTACATTAGTGATCTTGTCATCAGTTCTATATTAGTGACGTTGTCATCAGTTCTGCATTAGTGATCTTGTCATCAGTTCTACATTAGTGATCTTGTCATCAGTTCTACATTAATGATCTTGTCATCAGTTCTACATTAGTGATCTTGTCATCAGTTCTACATTAATGATCTTGTCATCAGTTCTACATTAGTGATCTTGTCATCATTTCTACATTAGTGACTTTATCATCAGTTCTACATTATTGATCTTGTCATCACTTCTATATTAGTGATCTTGTCATCAGTTCTACATTAGTGATCTTGTCATCATTTCTACATTAGTGACTTTATCATCAGTTCTACATTAGTGATCTTGTCATCATTTCTACATTAGTGACTTTATCATCAGTTCTACATTAGTGATCTTGTCATCAGTTCTATATTATTGACGTTGTCATCAGTTCTACATTAGTGACTGCTGCATTGTATCCCATGAACTGCCTTATTTATTTAATTTATGAAAGAGATGGAAGGAGAGTGGAATTAGCATTAGATGAGCATATTTTACCTTGTCTCATCCAACACCTAGTCACCAAGTCTATCCTGTTCAACAAAATTGTAGTTTATAATTCAGTTTAACTTTATTTTCCATTTTGCGTTTAATTTTTTTCCAGAATATTAGACTACTTATAATTAATTGTACTTGTAAGTTATTTACATCATAATTTCTAGATTGCTTATTGTTTGGCTGTTTACAGAATAATTCCCCCTGTTGTTGGGTGTTTCATGTTTTGATTTTTGATTTCAAATCTGTGTCTTGCTTTTGTCTCCCTTATTTTACGTTATAATGATCCTTAATTTTAATTGTCGTTTGAATTGTTTCATTTGGTTTATGGTTTTCCTTTGTTTTCATTTATTAAACATTAGGTTTTTGTGGATGCAAGTATACACTATTTATATCTTCCTTTCTGGCTTGTGTTTTTTTTTACTTGATCTCTCTCGTCTTGTTATTATTATTGTCAATGTTATAATCTTCATCATTATTATCACTACTTATTTGTGAATAATGGTCATTTGGGTTTTTCGCTCTGTGACCCCGGGAAAGGAGAATTTCTCGGCATCTTGAATCCTGTGTATTGGCGGTGGGGACACTCAGAAGCAGGAATTCAACGGCACCCTAGATATTGTGTGTGACCGGAATACTGGCGGTTACGATGGTACTAGGCCCTCATGTCAGTCCTCGAGCCCTGCATAGTGCTTGCAATGTCGACCTTTTACTTGCCTTTGTTCGCTCTTTTCCACCTCCTGTCAGTTTTTTCTTTTGCTCTAGATTCATTAATGACCCTTATTGGGGTGGGTGTGGGGTGGGGGAAGGGGTGCTCTTTCTACAAAGGTGCACTAAAACTTTCTTGTTTTGTTGTATTATCAGTAGCCTTTGCCTTTCAAATTATTTCGCTTCACCTGTCTATCCATATGCTTCTGGTGCAACTCTGTTAGTGTAACAAAAAAGAAAAGCAAGAATGTAGGCTTGCCAAGCTCTGAGATCCCCCGCAGTAACTACACGCAAGAAGTTGCAGATTTAATTTAATATGCTTGTACCTGTATATGTTTCTTTGTTCTGCGAAAATAAGTTACGATTTTATTTAGCAGTTCCACTGGGATATCTGTATTACGTATGTTGTTATGATCATACTTCTGTTGTTCGTGTTCTGTTTTTTCTGTAGATACTGATTTATGTCATTTTCTTCCTGGTCATCATGACAGTGTGATTTCTTTACAAAAAATACCCAGTACCTAGTCGGATGTGCCACAGTTTTTTTTGTTTAAGCCCATCATCATCATCATCATCATCATCATCATCATCATCATCATCATCATCATCATCATCATCATCATCATCATCATCATCATCATCATCATCACCACCATCACCATCATCATCATCATCATCATCATCATCATCATCATCATCATCATCATCATCATCATCATCATCAGCAGCAGCAGCAGCAGCAGCAGCAGCAGCAGCAGCATCAGCAACATCAACATCAACATCAACATCAACATCATCTTCATCTTCATCTTCATCTTCATCTTCATCATCACCATCACCATCTCATCATCATCATCATCATCACCTTCATCATCATCTTCATCATCATCACCATCATCTTCATCACCATCATCATCTCATCATCATCATTATCATCATCATCACCATCATCATCATCATCATCGCATCATCATCATCATCTTAAAGATCATCATCACCATCATCATCATCTTCATCATCACCACCATCATCTTCATCACCATCATCTTCATTATCATCATCATCTCATCATCATCATCATTATCATCATCACCATCATTATCATCATCATCATCATCATCATCCTTTTCCCTTTCGACCCTTATAGAGCATCGATCCACCACTACAGCTGGTCCCCTTGCAGGGAGCCTGCACCAAACATTCACGTGCTCTTGTAGTGGTTTTTGTTGCTGTAGCAATACGTTTTCCATGATTAGGTTGCCAGCCCCCCCCCCCCCCCATGCACAACCTCACATTAGTTGCCTCTTACGACATACATGAGGAAGGAGGGACTAGTCTATTGTTTCTTTGTCTCTTCAGATATCCCTGGTCACAGCACGGGGGCAGCGTATCTTCAGTTCTTAAATCTGGCACTTTTTCCTTGGTTCTTTCGGAAGTGCTGTAGAATAGCTGTGCCTTTGTAGTCAGTGACATTTAATTATATATCTTTAATTCACTTATCGAGTGTTCTATTATTGTTCTCGGTATGAAAATGAAATGTCTGATCAACATGCAGACCATCCCATTATTACATTTTAAAAAAATTTCACATGAACTATTATTCCTTTCTTTTTTTTAAATTAATTAATAAGGGAGAGAAAAAAGTCGTTCAATATTACGAAAAGTTTAATTTTGAAGTTCTTTCCTTTGTGGGTTATTCAAGTGAAACAATAGTTAATAAATGACTTTATAGTGCATTGTGCAATACGATTTTTTAAAAAAAGAATTACATTTGCAAATATATTTTACGAATCCGCCACAGTCAAAACTAGACAGTGCAAGTATAGAAAACGAAAGACAGAATACACTAAACGCTTAGATTCATACTTCAGGGGATTTTGATATAATTTCTTTGCAGAGCTCTCACAGTTTGTTCTGCGGAGTCATTCATATTCCAAAGCTAAATAAATATTACACAAACATAAAGGTATGTTTTCAGGCACTCGTGAGAATTAAAGAAGTAGAAAACTAGACAACAGAAAAACAACAGATGTGAGTGGCTTACCGGGGAATCGAACCCAGAACTTTCCGTGCGGTACCACCGCCTAGCTAAAGCTGTGTAATATATGCAGTATGTGTACAGTGCTTGAACCAACTATCAGTAGCAACAGAGACGGTTTCAACCAACTTCAGAGCAGAGGCAGGCATAATAAAAAGTGCTGCAGAAGTCTTGGAAGAAGAAGGTTACTGAAAGACAAACAATATTTCAGATGCACTGCCAGTAATATCGACACCCGGCTGTTAAAAAAAAATTAAGCAAAGACCTAAATGTCCTAAGAGAAGCACTCAGCAAACTATGCTGGCTTTTCAAAAGAGATATGATGCGGATGATCCAGTCTCAATGTTCAGTCAGCTAAAGATAGGGACTACCGATCTGTGTACAAGTGGTACAGATAAAATGACTGCTCAACATCTGTTACAAGGGTGGTACCACATATGAGAAAAAGAAAGCGCATGTGGCCATCGCCAGGACCAGTCCAGGAAGAACTCTATGAAAATGTCAGCAACTCGAAGCTGGCCACCACGTTCTTCGAGCATATTCAGGTTGGACATCTGCGGTGTTTGAAGAAGAAAAACAATAAGAATAATGAAGTACATCTGTACCCTAGATCGCTAACGTTGCTTGTCTTGTATATAGAACAACAGTTGGCAACCAAGGAGCTGTGGAGATCATCTTTAGGAACACTGACATCTTCAAAGATATACCTTGATGAAAATCATGGCTGCAGAGTTAGGTAGAAAATTTAGTTTTAATTGTAAAATAAACAGTTTTAAAATGTTTTCCTCTAATACCTTCATTGATAAAATTGACGGCTGCCTTGTTCCTTTAATCCTGGGGATACCAGACTTTGAAATGCCGGCAGAAGAGGACTAGTCTTTCCTTTCCCTAGCTTTAAAATTCTTTATTGTCTTCCCTCCACCTAAAGATCTACCAAATCATTGCCTGTGAACTACCGGTAGACTGCCGTGACCGGTTACCGACCCAGTAATGTAGATATATTTAAACCATTATGGGACTAATCTTTAGACAGGTTGTTGTTATAGATGCGGCGACGTCTGGGCTCTCGCTTATTGTCCCAAGATCTTTAGACAGGTTGTTGTTATAGATGCAGCGGCGTTTGGGCTCTCGCTCGTCGTCCCAGAATCTTTAGACAGGAAGAATTTTTAAAAATATATTGTGTGTACAATACTTTAATCATAACGAAGTGGATCTGCTTCTGCCAAGACATTTAGGCAAACTTATTCTGGCTAAATAGAAAGGAACTTTATCATTGAAAATGTGTGGATTGTTTCTCTGCTGGTGGTCGTCAAAACCAGAGTCCATTGAATCTGCGTAGAAAAAATCTGGCATCTGATTTATTGAGTCCGTTTCAACGTCATGGACTCCACGTGACGTCATATCTGGAGTATATACTTGTCTGTTTAAGGTAATGTCCACATCGTCTCCAAACACATTTTCTTCTGTTGCTATTACAGCGACGTTGCTGCAGCGATCTCCCTGGTGTTGAACTAGTTCGTTTAAAGTCAGGTCTCTGCGACTACATGCTGACGCTGACCTGCTAAAGCTGTATCTTGTACCACCATTTCTAGTCGTGACGTACAATTTCAGTTTCTCCGCTCCAAGGGTCAAGGCCGATAATACTATGCCAATGCACATCATGTAGAAAGCACTCTGCATGTCTAGCAAGGAGATGGCCGTGGCTTCTGTGACGAGACTTCCCTGGCATGTGCTTGATTTGGGCCACCATTGGGAACTCCACATTTGAAATAGTCCAAGGTCACTGATTTTGATCATCCTGAAATGCATAAACGTACAGCGTTATTTCAATGCACAACCTCATATATGACACCTTTTACGACATGCCTGAGGGAGAATTAGCCCTGTTCTTTCTTTGGCGCATCAGAGACCCCAGGCAACTACACGGGGCATTATTATCTTAGCTTCACGGTCATACGTCTCACTTTTATCATCATTATTTCACTTTTTGGCTCCTTATGGAGCACGGGGTCCCCCACTAATGCTGGCTCCCTTGCTTGAAACATGTACTAGAGCTTTTAGTGTGCTCTTGGTGTGGTGATTTCTGTAGCAACTAGTGTAAAAGCCCGTCGTAAATTCAAAAGCACCAATACCTAACGGAAATTTTACTTATTCAAAAGTATTTAAAAATACCACTGTGCATCACCACAGTACACGAACTACGTAGCAGCAGCGAGGATCCCAATGTGTGTATACGGGATCACACATTCTATAAATATATTTGTGTACATACCGTCATTTGCGCATTCTTTTTTGGTAAGTGTTACTATTTTCGGGAGAGTAAATATAAGGGAAACAATACAATTAATGTCTAACTTTCAACAAAAGTTGCATCCCTTAGCGTTACGCACTGACAGAAAAAGCTGGGATTTTATATATAGGATTTGTTGACGTTGCCAACCAAATGCACAGCCTCATGTTAGTCGCCACTTTCGGCATGCTCTGAGATAGCTGTAGCCATTTTGTGTGTGCTTCCTCAAAGACCCCTAGAATGCACGAGACAATATTACAGTAGTTGTCATGGAATACTGTCACGGGATTTGTCCCCCTTGCTAGCAGTGATGTTCCAACAGGGGCCAAAATTCAGAGTATCTACTGAGGGTCTTTAAAGGTATCGACCTTTCGCTAAAGATTACTCATGGTGTAGTAAAATCTGCGAGAATAATCGCTCATTTCAGTAAGATTTTAGTCATTAAATGATAATAAATAACCTAGCCCGCATGTGTCTGACGGTTGGCATCTTCGACGCCAGCAACGCTGCCTTTTGTGCAGTGCTAAAGCCTATAGAACGATTCCACGGTAAAAATCTAACACGCGTTTTAGTTTCGGTTTCGAAAACGTACTACCAACATTTAACATTTTGCCAGATCTGCTGCATACATTTGGCAGCCAAGACTTATAATTAACGATTTTGCGGAAGTGTGGTGAAGTGGAATGTTATGAATATTTATAGGGGACTTAGTGTACTGACTGAGATCAGCTGTGAAGGTATCTATATCTAATAAGAGTAGTGTATGATATATAACCTTACTTGCTGCCACATATGTATACCTCAGTCAGAATTATTCTGGAATAGTGTGATGACTACGTTGTATGTCTAGGGTATGTGTATGATGAAGTGTAAGTCATAACAACAACAGACAGATAAACAATTTAATTTATTCCACCACACTTGACAACACTGTGACACTCACATACATATAACACTCTAAAGGATATCTTAAAGGAGTCACTGATAACTTTTCAAATAACAATATGTATTCATTGCTGTTATGAATGAATATGTGTCCTGATTCAAATACAAAGGGAACCAGGAATCACAATCAATTTTAATTACAAGTTATATGTACAGAATTTATCAATATGAATATTGTAATGACATATATTATTAAAAGTATCCTATGTGTGTCAGTTGTGTAGTAGTAATATGAGGTAATACTGGTTTTGTTTTGTTCAAGCTCTGTTGGTATTTGTCATCATGACTTCAATAGTTTGTCTTTATTGGAACTAGTATTGGAGATGTTCTCAGTTCCTGATATTAAAACAATTTAATTCCCCTCTTAATGTTATTTTTACAAGGTCATTTTAAGCTGGGGGTACATAATTTTGAGCTCAGCTGGCCACATCAGCTTATCTTGCGTGATGGCGGCAGGAAAAGACTCCTCTGCTCGATTCTCCCCTGGGCTCTGGAGACACCTCACTGATAGCTAAATGGACCAAGGAGTATGCTGTCCGACTCTGGATTCAGCAAAGCTCTGACCAGGTGCTGCTCAATACCATCAAGACCACGGTCCCTGAAAACAAGAAGGATGTACCTTCTACTTCATAACTAATTTATACTCTCTTTTTACACTGAGCACAATACATCACAAACATTGAGTTCAGAGCGTTAGGCCAACTGTCAGCTTCATCTGAAATACTTTATACCAGTATTTACCTCCTTAATGGTTACTACGCCTCTGCACTTCCAGCATTATTTCTGTCTAATCAATAATCTAGGTGTCAGTGTACTGTTTGGCCATTCCATGCAGTTTTACTTTCCTCCGACACCTTCTGTTCAGGCTGGAGCATTATAGGCTTTACATCATGTTTGCTACTGAACTACACATATATACAGGCATAAATTAACAATTCACATTCAATTTTCATTAAAAGATACTGAATGTTTCAAGCTTACCACAATTCATGGAAACAAACACAGATACGTTGATTAGCAATGAATTCTGGCACAAATACTGGCACAAATTCCCATCTGCTTATGTTCCAGGCTTTTATTTAGCAAAAATATGAGCTGGCTTCAACGCACTGTTGCTTTATCAAGCTTATTTGACTAGTGGTCTCGAACTAACGCTCCTAAGTGAGTATATCAGCGAGTCTAGCCAATGGAGCCACGTTTCGACAAGTGTTTGAAAAAATTTTAACTTCCTACGTCTCCCCTAACAACCAAAGATAGTATTTATAGCCCGACCAATCGTGTTTAGCCTTACATATCATTCCAGCCAATCAGTTCAAATGTAACTTGTGGCCCATTTCCCGTACAATGGTGGTTTAAAAAATCTACCACTGAGCGATTCTGATTTTGGGTGTTGTCTGGCAGCACCATCATTTTATTTTGGCTATAACTTGTTAATTCCTAGACTATTTGCGTAACGTTTTACATATTCTTTGTCAGCAAGCCCTAAGGAACCCAATTATACAAATTTAAAAGAGCTAAGTGGCTGCGTTCAAAATATGCAATTTCTTCTACCTCCTGTTTCGAAGATGTGCTGTCTGGGTACTGTAATGTTTTCAAACGTAAACCCATCTAATGTTATCTTTCTAATAAGCGTTTTTTTGATTTTAAAACCTAACTCTGGGAAGGGTAGTGAATTTATCACTGTCCGTCTGAAAAAAAGTTAGTGCATGTAGTCTTACACGCGTGATGGCAGCATTTGTGTATCGCGCGACGCGTGTTGTGTTAATAGCGAGACGCGTGTTTAATTTTGCATGCGTTCCTGATTTTATTCGCCCCTCTCTCTTTCTATTTGAGTCCATCTGTTCGTTCGTTTTGGTAACGTAATATAATTAATGTTAGGATTAATTTAGGTCATTACGCAGTCTCTCAATGTTTTTCTTAGAAATGCAGCACACGTTTCATTGAAGAAGGCGGGTAATAATACAGTAAGCTTTTATATCAACGTGAAAGCGTTACAATTTGCAGACGAAGCAGAAAACAAGGGGGATTTCGAGTACATTCTTTGTGACAGCACTGTTATTTTACCATTGCTCTTCTCTTTATTAATTTTATTTGTTAGGCTTCATATTTACCTTATAATTTATATATGTGGATTAGAATATTTCACGACACCTCCCCTCTTAAAACAGACATTATATGTCAGTCCTTTATTCTATATACACATAGAGAAATTTATTATTATTTCTGGGGTTTACGGTGATTCTCATCACACGGATGGCGGCTTAAAAAATCCGCTCCCAAATTGGTTTTTCCAGATATATACTCAATGCTAAAATTATATGGAGCCAAAAGTAAAGACCATCGGAGTAACCTGGAGTTCTCATGCCTAGCCTGTGCTAGAAACGATAAAGGTTTGTGGTCTGTTTGCAACTTAAATGCCTTCCCATATAGATAAATATTGAATTTCTTTATTGCCCATATTACTGCAAGACATTCTTTTTCGCTAGTTGAGTAGTTGATTTCAGCTTTATTCAACTTTCTGCTAGCATATGCCACTGGGCTTAATTCCCCATCCAATGCATCTGATTTCTGTAGTAGAGTTGCACCTAACCCAATATTACTTGCATCCGTCCTTACTATGAATTCTTGACTTAAGTCAGGTAATTTCAAAATGGGTTTACTTGTGAGCTTTTCCTTCAATTCTTGGTAAGTCATTTCACATTGTGGTGTCCATGTAATGCGATCTGGATGTCCTTTACGTGTCAATTCAGTTAACGGTGCACATATGGAATTAAAGTTTTTGATATACTTCTGGTAGAAACCACATAATGAGACAAAGGATCTCACGTCCTTCTTGGTTTGTGGTCTCGGGGCTTTCTGTAGTTTCTCTAAATTCTTTGGGTCAGGGGTCATGTTTCCCTGATAAACTGTGTGTCCCAAAAATTCCAATTCTTTACATCCAACGCAACATTTGGTTGGTCGGGCTGTTAAATTTGCCTCCCTAAGTCGATCAAACAGCATGTTCAGAGAGTCAATGTGTTCCTCAAATGTTTCTGTTGCTATAAGGATATCATCCATAAAATTTGTTATACAGGGATTATTCAGAGGATCCAATAATTTTCTCATCATTCTAGAGAAGACACTAGGCGCATTCTTCAATCCAAATGGCAATCTATTAAACTCATAGTGTCCTTCTGAGGTACTAAAAGCTAGGTATGGTCTAACCTCAGGCTTTACTGGAATCTGATAGTATCCTTTACTCAGATCCACTTTTGAGAAATATTTAGCTTTATTTAGTCTGGCAAACAGCTGATTTGTATCCGGCAATGGATCCACCTGTCCTTCTGTAATAGCATTCAGTCTCCTGTAATCTATACAGAGTCTATGTTCTCCAGAGGGCTTCCTTAAGAGTACAACACCGGAACTATACGAAGATTCACTGTGCGAAATAATTCCTTCCTTCAACAGATAGTCTATCTCTTCCTTCAAAGCTTTCTCCTTAGCAAACGGAATCGAATATGGTTTCATACAGACAGGTGTGGGGTCTATCAGTTTCATATCATATTCCAATAGGTTTGTATGCCCTGGTCGGTCTGTTAACACCTCTGCATGATTATTTAGAACCTGTTGCACTCTCTCTTTCTGAGTTTTCGTTAAATGTGTACTGATTTTCACCTGTGCTGCTGTCTCACAGGGGTGTAATGGATATTCAAATGATGAAAGTGGTTCCTTTTTCATCTCCATGGCGATGGACAAGGTCAACAAGTGTGTCTCTTCCTGATGTTCTCTTTCCAAATATTTCTTCAGGAGATTCACATGATAGATTTTTTCTTTCCCCTTCTTATCTATCTTATAATTTGTTCTAGACACCTTCTCTAGAACTGTATATGGACCCTGCCATCCAATTTGTAACTTATTCTGACTCCCGGGCAAAAGAAGCAGTACTTTCTCTCCCACAGCCAAATTTCTGTCTTTCGCCTTCCTGTTATAATAGGCAGCATGTTTCTTCCTGGCTTGTTTCAAATTTTCATTGGCAAGTTTCCAGCCAGTTTTTAAACGAGTGGTCAGCTCATTCACATATTGGTATGAAGATGTAATGTTTTCCTCTGCCTTTTCATCAGTCCACGTTCTTAACAAAGCTACATATGGACCTTTAATTGTGTGGACCTATTTGTCCATGCACCGGTATGGTCTCTTCCACTCGAAGCTTTATAGTGATGATTTTTCCTCCCAGAATTATCATTCACAAAACGACCGCTACCAATTTTTTTTTGGGGCTTTCTCCCCACTTAAAATTCTTGATGAGAGATTTCCTCTCTACATCCTCTTCCTCCAGTTTGTTTAAGTCCGATTGAGGGATTTTCGGCTTATCCTGGGGTAAGACATCTTTTTGCACTCTCCGCATAGTGGCCATTGTAAAACAGTTAAGTGAAGCTTGTCCGTGAAAAGGGGCTTCCCATTCCATTTGGTCCACTTTATCAAATCTATTTTTCTTTTTATTATCAGGCCTAATTTTGCCCCGTGGCGTGTCCAGGTCCTGATCCATGTTCCCACTTGTGGGTGTTCCCTCATGTGCTATGCTACACCTTTCTACAAAATTCTCAATGTCCCATCTTGCTTTGGGCCAATAATAATTGTGAGCCACCTTTTGAATGATGGTACCTATCTTCTCATGGTCCCCATCTGGTTTCACATGTAGGCTCCTTATTAAGTCTGCCCTATATCTTTTAGGAAGTACCAGCTGTCCCTGACCTTTGGATCTAGCTCCAGTCTTCCTATACATCAACTTGTTTTTCATGTAAAAATCTCCCTTGCCTGGAGTTGTATGACAAGTTGACAATTTTCTGAAACAAGGCTTGAGTGTTTTATCCCCAGCCTGTGCCTTCCTCATCTCTTCTGGAGTGGTATCTAACATAATATCCTCCTCCTGTCTTGAGGTCGACCTGACCTGAAGGGTTGCCATATACACAGGTTTCCTTCTGCAACGGTCAGTGTCATGATTGTCCATCTGACAATTCTTACACCACCTTTTTCCTTGGTTGAAAGATTTTCTTTCATCATATTTCCTTTCATCGAATTGTGGGAATTTATTTTTATTTTCATACCGTGGCCTATCAAATTGGTGCTTACCTTTGTTTTGATCCCTAGGATCAAATTTATTAAAGTTCTGTGGTGCCCTAAAGTTATCCACTTGTTTCTTTTTATTACCTGTTACCTCTGCTTGAGCTGCTTGATACCTTTCAGCAACATTTAGCAACTCACCCAGCCTCTCTGCACCTTGTTCCATGAGAAACTTTCTCAGGTCTGGAGCCATGGACTCTCTTAATTGCTCTATAAGGACCATTTCCTTAAGATCTTGGGTTTTCCCCAGAGAAGTCCATTTCTCCAAGTATGTCTCTATTCGTGCAGAGAACTGGTGATAGGTTTCACCTGACAGTAGTTTAGCATTCCTAAATTTTTTCCTATAAAATTCTGCATTCTTTTCATATCTTAACAAAAGAGCCTGCTTTAGCATGTCATAATTTTCCTGATCACCTCTGCTCATTTTTGCAAAAACTTCATAAGCTGCCCCACGAAGTCCCTGAGATAACTTTAAGCTCCACCTTTCTCTCTCTAACCCATACGTGGTAGCTAATAGTTCATACCTATTTAGATAGCTCTCTATATCATCGTCTTTCTCAACAAAATGATCTAAATGAAAATTCATAGCTGAGGTTGAGGCTCCTTGGCTAGCAGTGGCATCAGAGGCAAAGGGACTGGCACCATTTTCAGGAGCATGGCCTTGAAACTCAAACTCCCTTAGTCGTAACTCATGTTCCCTTTGTAATCTCTTCTCCTCCTTTTCTGCTTCCCTTTCTGCAGTAATTTCTCTTCTTTCTGCTCTTCCTTTCTGCAGCTAATTTCTTCTCTTCCCTTTCTGCAGCTAATCTTTTGTCTTCTCTTTCTGCCTCCAATCTGCAACCTCTTAGTCTCAGCCTCAGCCTCAAATTGTAACTTCTTAATTTCCCTTTCAGCCTCTAACTTTCTTTCGGCTTCAAACCTTCTTTCTTCGCGTTCAATAAATTTGTCACATTCCGTAGTGACATAGGCAACCATAACTTGCCCATCTAATCCTAACTCTTTTGCAGTCTGAACAGCAGCAGATCGAAATTTGGCCAGGTCCGCCATTGTCTATCAGGTAAATTTATACAATGTCTAACCAACAATTCAATCTCTAAATATATATCTAATGGACAACACAGGCACCGTGAGCTCAACCTTATTTAATTCCACCCAAGGATACCTTTTAATTCTTATATTCCCTGAAGTGAATTACCCCCAATATTTTTAATAGGGAAAGATTCAAAATCCCAAGAGCGAGACCCCAATATATGTGGTGAAGTGGGATGTTATAAATATTTATAGGGGACTTAGTGTACTGACTGAGATCAGCTGTGAAGGTATCTATATCTAATAAGAGTAGTGTATTATAGATAACCTTACTTGCTGCCACATATTATATATCTCAGTCAGAATTATTCTGGAATAGTGTGATGACTACGTTATATGTCTAGGGTATGTGTATGATGAAGTGTAAGTCATAACAACAACAGACAGATAAACAATTTAATTTATTCCACTACACTTGACAACACTGTGACACTCACATACATAAAACACTCTACAAGGATATCTTAAAGGAGTCACTGATAACTTTTCAAATAACAATATGTATTCATTGCTGTCATGAATGAATATGTGTCCTGATTCAAATACAAAGGGAACCAGGAATCACAATCAATTTTAATTACAAGTTATATGTACAGAATTTATCAATATGAATATTGTAGTGACATATATTATTAAAAGTATCCTATGTGTGTCAGTTGTGTAGTAGTAATATGAGGTAATACTGGTTTTGTTTTGTTCAAGCTCTGTTGGTATTTGTCATCATGACTTCAATAGTTTGTCTTTATTGGAACTAGTATTGGAGATGTTCTCAGTTCCTGATATTAAAACAATTAAATTCCCCTCTTAATGTTATTTTTACAATGTCATTTTAAGATGGGGGTACATAATGTTGAGCTCAGCTGGCCACATCAGCTTATCTTGCGTGATGGCGGCAGGAAAAGACTCCTCTGCTCGATTTCTCCCCTGGGCTCTGGAGACACCTCACTGATAGCTAAATGGACCAAGGAGTATGCTGTCCGACTCTGGATTCAGCAAAGCTCTGACCAGGTGCTGCTCAATACCATCAAGACCACGGTCCCTGAAAACAAGAAGGATGTACCTTCTACTTCATAACTAATTTATACTCTCTTTCTACACTGAGCACAATACATCACAAACATTGAGTTCAGAGCGTTAGGCCAACTGTCAGCTTCATCTGAAATACTTTATACCAGTATTAACCTCCTTAATGGTTACTACGCCTCTGCACTTCCAGCATTATTTCTTTCTAATCAATCATCTAGGTGTCAGTGTACTGTTTGGCCATTCCATGCCGTTTTACTTTCCTCCGACACCTTCTGTTCAGGCTGGAGCATTATAGGCTTTACATCATGTTTGCTACTGAACTACACATATATACAGGCATAAATTAACAATTCACATTCAATTTTCATTAAAAGATACTGAATGTTTCAAGCTTACCACAATTCATGGAAATAAACACAGATACGTTGACTAGCAATGAATTCTGGCACAAATACTGGCACAAATTCCCATCTGCTTATGTTCCAGGCTTTTATTTAGCAAAAATATGAGCTGGCTTCAACGCACTGTTGCTTTATCAAGCTTATTTGAACTAGTGGTCTCGAACTAACGCTCCTAAGTGATTATATCAGCGAGTCTGGCCAATGGAGCCACGTTTCGACAAGTGTTTGAAAAAATTTTACCTTCCTACGTCTCCCCTAACAACCAAGGATAGTATTTATAGTCCGACCAATCGTGTTTAGCCTTACATATCATTCCAGCCAATCAGTTCAAATGTAACTTGTGGCCCATTTCCCGTACAATGGTGGTTTAAAAAATCTACCACTGAGCGATTCTGATTTTGGGTGTTGTCTGACAGCACCATCATTTTATTTTGGCTATAACTTGTTAATTCCTAGACTATTTGCGTAACGTTTTACATATTCTTTGTCAGCAAGCCCTAAGGAACCCAAATATACAAATTTAAAAGAGCTAAGTGGCTGCGTTCAAAATATGCAATTTCTTCTACCTCCTGTTTCGAAGATGTGCTGTCTGGGTACTGTAATGTTTTCAAACGTAAACCCATCTAATGTTATCTTTTCTAATAAGCGTTTTTCCGGATTTTAAAACCTAACTCTGGGAAGGTTAGTGTTTTTATCACTGTCCGTCTGAAAAAGTTAGTGCATGTGGCCTTACACGCGTGATAGTAGTAATTGTGTATCGCGTTACGCTTGTTGGGGTGGCATTAATAGCGAGACGCGTGTTTAATTTTGCATGCGTTCCTGATTTTATTCGCCCCTCTCTCTTTCTATTTGAGTCCATCTGTTCGTTCGTTTTGGTAACGTAGTATAATTAATGTTAGGATTAATTTAGGTCATTACGCAGTGTGCCTCTCAATGTTTTTCTTAGAAATGCAATACCCGTTTTAATGTGTTGTAGAAACGCTTGTATTTATGCAGTGGCTTATATTTAACGTGGAAACGTTACAATTTGCAGACGAAGCATAAAACAAAGGGGATTTCGAGTACATTCTTTGTGACAGCACTGTTATTTTACCATTGCTCTTTTCTTTATTAAATTTATTTGTTAGGCTTTACATTTACCTTTTAATTTATATATGTGGATTAGAATATTCCACGACAGGAAGTGTGCCGCAAAATAACTATCTGAATTAACGTATTCTGTCAACTTTAACGCAAAATTTATTAGTAATCCTTACATTTTTTGGTAGTGTTACACGATACAATACAAATTATTAACGCCAATTCTTAACCCGCCACGCCAACACCCCGCTTCGCTTGATAATCCGCCATGCATATATACACATTGCGACAAAGCCAACAGAAGCAAAACACGCAGACAATTTTATTGCCTCCTCGCGGTAATGTTTCTGACGTCACAAAAACAAGTTAGTTATTTGAAAAATACATGCTAGCGAGAGGGGAAGATGGCCGTCTTGTGTAAAATATTTATTTGACGATGACCGGGGACAAAATTGAAAATCTAAAACCATAATGAAACTGAACATAAAAAAGATATGGTAGTATAGCTTAGAATTCACTGAGCAAGAATGTGTTTTAAATAATATGATAGTCCCAGTATTACCCAAATTGTTGAGGAAATACTAAATGTCTACGAACGCACGACCAGACAGACTGTTGTTCCGGCTTGTTTTTTTCATAACGTTAGTGGGGACACCGGCTTAGAAGGGAGGCATTGAGGTAAATTCAAATTAGCTTGGGTAACAAGAGTATAGGAGGAAGGGGAGCGGTAGGAAAATTGTTACCAAAAACTAACATCGTTTTGCATTGGCATAACTAAAGCGGATTGGCCAATCGACTACCAGACGCAGAATATGTTTGGAATTATTTTTGTTTTTAAAAAACTGCATTTGAATTCTGGTAGTCGCAAGCTTTCGATTGGCCAGTGCTACTAAATATTAGCAAAAAGCTTTCACTATTCATTGAAAGTTGAACTGTATTTTTTATTCAGATACGCTGAGAACGCTGTGATAAATTTAAAAGTAAATTAAATAACTATATGAGTATTTCACAGTCTGGACGGAGCAGAAGAAACTGAGGCCATTTCCTTTGCAAAGTCAGCGTCATTTGTTTATATTTCTTGATTTGTGGTAAGAATGCTTTATGAATTTAATATGTTTAATCCCATTACCAAAGTTAGATACTGCTATTGGGAAAAAGTGAAGGACGTGCCGGGAGCAGACATTGTTGAGTCCTCACGTTGAAATGTATCTAACTAATGTATGTTGTCATGATTATGTTTGAATATTATTGTATTAGAGTATATTAGTAAGCCTCCGTGTTCAAGGAACACTGTTCAACATGCCTGAAGCATTTATATTTAAAAGGAAAAAGATGAGAAAAATATATAAAAGGAAATGTGGTTACCTCACATTATATTATTGAGGAAAACTATGTAAACGTACAGTGGCGTATCTGCCATAGGGACCTGAGGGGTGGTCACAGCAAGGTGGGAGTCATGAAAAATTAGGGGATGAGTGCACCTGAAATGCACGCGAGGCTGACCCCATACCCACGTATGAAATTAAATAAAAGAATAAGTGATCAGAGGTAAAAGGCCAGGGTGTCCTTTTGTTGCAGAGGTTTCGTTTCCTGTTGCCAGCTGGTGACAGGAAACCTGAGGAGTGACGATAACGCCAAGAAGTCTCCTACACTTTACGTGTGCTGTCAAGAGATAACAGCAGGAGCTTGGGCGTGTGACGTGATATCGATATTTCTGCAACTACACAATATCTTATCTTTCAACAAAAAACCCCAGGTGATATGTTAAGGACCTGGGTACATCTGACAGTTTCGGTTTAAATAAACCTTGGTTTTTCAAGTCATACTCTTGACTTTTGTGGGGTATGATGACATTACAGCCCCTCATACACAGTGACTCTCCCTCTTAGAAGAATATAGTGTAAACTGTGAACATTCCAACAGGAAAGACATATATTAACATTGTATTTATTTGGGCAGAGTGTCCACACAATTTTAGTTAATCTTTTATGTAAACTATCTTGTCCTCATTTTCAAAGACCTGTCCAAACGATATGACTGGACAGGCAAAATAAATTGTACAAAAAAATTAATTTAAAGAAAAACTTAACCACAGGTTTTATTCACTTCCTCATAGAAACTTAAAGTGTTTTTGTGTTGTGTACCATCATTTCATTTCTCCCCTACACACTAGGTACATCATACACCAGACACTAGAGCAAAAATAGTGACCGTGTGAGATCTAGGGAGGTAGCGTTAGGTTCCCTGCACATAATTCATCATCATTATTTATAGAGTCAGGGGCCTACATGTGCTTTACCTCACACGGTTAATACATACACGGATTTAATTCTTTTAGGATACCATCATAACCTCCCCAGCAAAATCTAACTTTGCTACACATGGCAGAGATTTGAATTGAAGAGTGATGCTTCAAATCAAGTACTACAGCTGATGTTATCCAGGCCGTAATAAACATTTTTATCTTCCTAGACCTTCTATAACGAAAAATAATTTTTCTCGTTTGATAAGCCCCCAAATGGCTTAATTCAGTAAAATGTTACTTTGTGTGTATTTAAAATGACTGAGACATACGGGTGCAGTTCACTCAAAACTGATTAAATCAACTATAAATGTGTGTATTTACAGATAACAGATTTAATAATCAATTACAGTTAACAATGTAAAATAAATAAAGGCGGTGCTATATGAAATATTCCTATAAAGATTCATCACAGATGATGATCTGGTTTAAAATGATCGTTTAAAGAGTTCACTTGTGTCGCAGAGTGAAGATAATTTGTCTATTTGAAATTTTCTGTCCATCCTGCATATTGCTTTATTTTCTGTATATCCTAAGTTTCTGAAAAAAATGTTTCTCACGCACTTGCCTTTTCCCCACCTTAACCCAGGTGAAGATACGGTCAACCAGCGTTCACGTTCGTTAGGAATTTCCAGACTCGTCTGTCTAGAAATTTATGGCCTGTCTTCTTCCTCATTGTTAATACTTCTGAGCTCGGAACCACAGCACGTACTAGTGACATTCTATATGCAAACTAATTTGCAGCGAGACTTTTGCTATCGTGGGAACGTTTAAAATGTAGCGGGTAAATCGAAAATAATTCTTTCTTTCTTTAAGAAACTAGTTTAGACTTCACTTGGTGATAGCATACTGTAAGAGAGAGACGCACGTCTTAGCCTTGTAAAGAAAAAAACTATGCATAGGGAGACTTGAGTTAAACACACATAGTGCCCTCTAGTTTAACTTAACAGACTAAAATTCCGGAGCGGGTATGTATTCGCTTTTCCAGTATATAGGAAATTAGCTCAAATATATAGATATGAAATATATTATTATCATGGTGAAAGTCTAATGAAATATATTACTATCATGGTGAAAGTCTAAGTGTATTATATAAACGGGTTTCCTTTATCATGTATGTATCATAAATGCTTACGAAAATTCATTTATTTTCACTGCTTGTATTTTAAAGCGATGTTATGTTACAATGTTTGTATCATTCATAATTTCAATGATCATTTTACTTTTCAATGTTTGTAACATTAATGTATGAGCATATTATTATGAATGCTGGAAGGAATGAACGGTGGAAAGCAAAGAAGGATTCTCTAGCGGACCCTCATGTAACTTTGTCTGACAGGGGAGGAAGCAAGTCTTGTTATTGTGTATGTATCTGGACTGGCCAGCTAATTCATTCACAGCAGACAGGAATGTTTAAGAATGGACTGACCTATTTTAGGAATGAGACGCATGCATGGATATCAACATGCCGACGCTGGACACTGCCTAAATTGTTTCTGTTGTAATCTGCATATTGCAGCAGAAGAGTAGTTACACATGTATTTTTGTTTTGTCTAACAGATTTACGCAGTGCAAGTCTTGTCTCGTATTGCTGAAAAGAGGTTACCTTTGGCCAGTGGCCATATAGTCCTCGTCCACCAGTCACAATAATTCCCTTCAATTATTTCAATCATTTCAATTACTTCAATTACTGCAATTATTGCAACGATTCTCAACACCAGATATTACCCTTAACAACCATCACCCTACCATACTCCACCCATTTTAACCCTCCATCCCACCTTTGGAAGCAAATTCGTTATCTGTGGATATCGCATCAACTGTGGATACGTTACACCTTTCTTGGATTTATAAAATCGTGTTCAGATTCTGTGCCCTTTGTGGATACCTTATTCGAACAGTGAAGTCGTTACCCCAATCTTGGATTTATAAAATCGTGTTCAGATTCTGTGCCCTTTGTGGATACCTTATTAGAACAGTGAAGTTAATTTCAAGCATTGGATTACGATATATTTTTTCCAAGAGACCCCCAGGATATAAGTTGTTTCCAACATTCACACCAAAGGAACAAAGGAACAAACATTCATTTACACACAAACATTATTTCACATATTTTCCAGCAAAAGCCTATCAGGCCTGCCGGGAACTTTACTAACACAATTCATTCATAATCCTTGTTTTCACTCTTGGTGTAATAATTTTTTCTTCTTTAAAATCATCAAATTGTTGTGAGTTTGTTTTCTCGTGATAATCTTTATTATTATTTGATGTAAAAATCCTTATTGATTTATTTACATTTCTAAATTGAAATAAATTGAGTTAACCTCGATAGGATTGTTCGTTCAGTTCAGACTACCAAATCCTCAATCTAACTTTACTTCTTTACCCTACTATTTGTGATTGACACAGTGTGTGCAAAAGAGTAATATTGTCGCCAGAGAAAACAAGAAGAGCTGTGTGTGTGGTTTTCTTAGTGAAGAACTCACTGACTCAGCCTGTGCCTTCTGCCTATCTCTCTTGCGCATCACTATCACACATCCGTGTGCACTATTGTTCCTCACCATATACAGCTGTCAAGCTTTACCTACTATTAATTATATTTTCATGCGACAATTATTGGGAATCTCGTCCTTGGATTTGAATTTCTGGATTCTTATTTCACAGTGACTATAGGGAATCTTGTCTTTAAATTGTTCTGCAGAAACTGTAAGGAATCTTGAACTATTAGTCTATACTGTGGACTATAATTTTATAACGCCCTAGACAACGACACTTCTGGTAGTATCTGAACAGAACAATTATAATTTTAAAGTAACAGAACGTTGCTGTCACTAATTTAATTCAGGGTTATATAATTACGTTAAATAGTTAACTAAGGTAATTAAGTGGTACATTTAACAGGCAGTAGAGTGTGTATGTGTGTGAGATATTGAAGGGAATTGTTTATACTTGAGTATTACTCAAGTGATGAGACCTTAATTCAGCAGAAATAAGGAATTGTCAAAAAATCCAATTATACTAAACTTCCATTAATGAGCTACATTACTTCATAGAATTAATAGTACTCCCTGGGGCTTAGTAAATTGATTATCAGTTAGTTGTATTGGTTTGTTGTATTACAATACTTCATAGAAATATTAGTAATACCCAGAAACTAGTGTAACATACTGGGAGAGTGTAACAACCTGCACAGAAATATAGAAAATGACTGATTTACTAAAACTAAGGATGGGTCTTTTAAAATACACTAAAGAGGTTGGAATGAGTGAAGTAGAAGGTAATGCATTCATAGAGGCCGAAATAGAAAAACAAAGAGAAGAAAACGAAAGGATACGGGCTCATGAGTTCCGGCTCAAAGAACTAGAGGTTCAAAATCGTCCCGCTTCTCTCCCTAACGCTTCATCACATGACAACGCCTCTGCTGGTCTAGCACTCAACTCACCTGCAATGACTTTCCCAAGGGAAAAATTTTGCGAGCGAAATGAACAAATTGATATGTTCTTAGATAGATATGAGCGAACTGCTTCATCGTATGGCCTGCCCAAAAGCATGTGGAATCTTAAACTTTCTCAAGGATTAAGAGGGACGGCTTACGAAGTTTTTACAAAATTAACCCCAGCAGAACAGAACGATTATGACGCTCTCAAGCAAGCACTGTTACGACGTTTTCAGCTTACAGCCGACAATTATCGAAAGCGTTTTCGCCGATCTCACAAAGAAGGAGGAGAAACATTTGGCCAATTTGCTGCTAGGATTGAATCATATCTCGAAAAGTGGCGCGATTTGGGAAAATTTCCTAAGACTTACGAAGGATTACATGAACTCTTCCTGGTAGAGCAAATCAAGGAAACAATGTCACCAGAGATAAGAAAGTTCCTAGTAGAGCACGGCGCAGACCGACTCGAACCAATCCTTACGTTAGCAGAAAGGTTTCAAAATGCTATAGCAGAGACTCAAACCTTCAAACGGAAACCTGCTGAACTTCAACCTAAACCAATCGCCCAGCCCACCCAAAATCAGCGATCACAGGTAAACGCTCCAACGCAGGATACACGCAGAGACCGGTCAACTAACTCAAACACGAAAAATGCACAGGAAAACCCCCCTTACTTCATGAGGAGGGAGAGGAAATATTGTCATCATTGTAAGCAGACCTTGCACAATACAAAAGAATGTAGAAATCGGCCCAGCCCGCACTTGGCGGCGTGTTTACAAGGAGACGCACCAGAACAGCGTCAAGACAGAACAAAATGTGGTAAACCAGAACGGAATTCTGTAACGGATCAGATTATCGCAAACGGGAAATTTGTGCGCTGTCTTTATGACACAGGATTACAGTTTGACTGTATAATCGCTTCACATTTGGTCACACCTGAGCAGATAACCTCGGAGACCGTAGATCTGTGTGGAGCCGTGAAAGGAGACACTCCTATGACATTGAAAATAGCAAACGTTTATATTGATTCGAAATTTGTTAAAGGATGGATTCGAGCTGCCATTATGGAGAATCCAATCTATGACGTAATTCTTGGATGTCGCTATGTGTTCTTGGGGGAACCAAGAAAACCTCTGATAGCTGCAGCAGTAACTACAAGAGGTCAGGCGAGGACAGAACAGGAACCAGGACCAGTGACAAACCTGCTAATAATAAATAATAATAAATTCTTTAAGCGCCAAACACGGCGCATAAGGCAGAAACCAGTGCTCTCCAGGTTGTTCGTTGTGACGCCACTCCTCTTAGCTCTTGCACATTATTTAGGCCCAACGTTCTTCCTTCTCTTATTATTGTTCTTCTGAGTGTTTCTTTTGGTCTTCCTTTTTTCCGCTTACCCTCAGGAACCCAAGTGAGCGCCTGTAGTGGTATTCTGTTGTTTTGCATTCGTAGGACATGACCGATATATGACCATCGTCTTTTCCTTATATAGTCGGAGACATATTTCTGCCTAGAGTCTTCTCTTATTTGTCGATTAGTCTTGAATTCTTTCCAACTGATGTTCATGAGTTTTCTAAGACATTTGTTCTCGAATGTATTCAGCTTGTTCTCCAATGATTTTGTTATTTTCCAACTCTCACAGCCGTATGTTAACACTGAGATAACATTTGAATTAAACAGACGAAGCTTGGTATGTATATTCAATGATCGTAATTTCCAAATGTTAGATAATCTATTGAAGGCGCTAGCTGCCAAAGCAATTCTAGTATGGATTTCTCTTGTTGTGTCACCATCCTGAGTCATTTTACTGCCTAAATAATTGAAACTTTCAACTTTCTGTAGTTTTTCCCCGTTCAAGATGATATCAAAGGTCTCGTTAGAAAAGTTCATAGCTTTAGTTTTAGAGGCATTTATTTGGAGACCAATTTTAACCGAGAGATGACACAAATTATTTATTGCTTCTTGGGATTGTCTTGGTGTTGAACTTAAGAATGCTACATCATCTGCGAAATCCAGGTCCCCCAGGAATTTTCCATTTGTCCATTTTATACCCAATTGTTCATTGTGGGTATAGTTTCTCATAACCCAATCAATAGCTATTCCAAAAAGTAGTGGTGACATAATACAGCCTTGTTTCACCCCTGTTTCTACTGTAAACCATTCTGTATTCCCTTTATTTGTTCTAACACAACATCTTGCATTGTCATATAGCGCTTTGATTATATTCACATATTTTGTTGGAAAACCATAGATTGTAAGTATCTTCCACAATGATGGGCGGTGTAGACTATCAAAGGCTTTTTGAAAATCGACGAAGGTGATAATAAGTGGCGATTGCCTTTCCACTGATTCTTCTATAATTGTTCTTAGTGTGAATATTTGATCAATACATGATCGTTTCGGCCTGAAACCCGCTTGTTCTTCTCTGATCTTTTCGTCAGCATGCAATTTAAGTCTTTCTAACATCATGCAACATAATAATTTTCCAGGTACTGATAATAGAGATATACCACGCCAGTTATTACAGTCTGATAGATCACCTTTCTTCGGTAACTTTACAATAATACTGTCTTTCCATTGTTGTGGTGGTTGTTCTTCTCTCCATACTTCATTTATAATATCTAAAATTCTCAAGAGGTTGTTGTCATTAACTGCTTTAATCATTTCCCCTGAAATTTCGTCAACTCCAGCAGCTTTAAAATTTTTTAATCTTTTAACGGCTTGTTTGATCTCGTCCAGCGTGAATTCATCGCAAGTTATTGGCAAGGTGGTTGTGGATGTTTCATTATTAAAATCAGGTGTTACTGTTGGTGGTGGTCTGTTTAGCACCTCCATGAAGTGCTCAGCCCATCTCTTCATTTGTTCTTTTTCTGTTGGTATTGAATTCCCTAATTTACCTTTAACAGGTGTTTCCATAGCAGTAGGCTGGTGACATAGTTGTTTTGTAATTTGATAAAGGCACCTACTATTACCAGTTCTTGCAGCATTTTCAGCTTCTACGGCCAGTTCATTGATGAAATGTCTTTTATCTCTTCGAGTTTTTGTCTTCACTTCTTTATTTAACAAGTTATAAGTTAGTTTGCAAGATTCAACTGCATTATGTGTACTTGCCGCTAGTAGTTTAAGTTTTGCTGTTTTCCTTTCTTGTATTTTATCCCAAGTATCTTCTCTCATCCATTTTTTCTTTTTATGTACTAGGTATCCGGTGGTCGCTACAGCTGCTTCTGTCATTGCTGTTCTCAGTTGTTCCCATTTAGTATCGATTGTCTTGGTGGTGATATCGTTGTCAGTTTTGCCTAAAGCATCGAAATAGTTGTTCATTTTGACATTATATTCCTTCTTTATATCATTTGATTGCAGTCTGTGTACATCTATTCTTCTATTTTTATTCGGTTGGTATAACTTCTTCAGTTTAATTCTCATTTTAGCTATGCAGAGGTTATGATCGCTTCCGATCTCTGCACCTCTGTATGCTCTGACGTCTTGAACTGATGAGCGAAATTTAGCGCTTATGCAGAAGTGATCTACCACGGGAATTAAAGGATGCTCAACACAAGGATCCAACACTGGGACCATGTTTTAAGAAACTGCCACTTGCCAGTAACCCGCTGAAAAAGGGAAACTTTTATTCAAAATCGGGATTCCTATACCGTAGGTCGGGCAACACTGGACAAGAACATAGCCAGTTGGTTGTTCCAACTACTTATAGGTCACAAATTTTAGAGATGGGACACGCTCTTCCTTTTAGCGGCCACATGGGACAAAATGCTACCATGCAAAGAATAGCAGCCCACTATTACTGGCCTGGGATGAACGGGGACATCATCCGATTTGTGAAATCCTGTGCGCAGTGCCAAAGGGTGGCACCAAGACACTGGACACCCCCTGCTCCATTGGGGGAAATGCCTATTGTCGGTACGCCATTCGAAAGAGTAGCTGTAGATATAGTAGGCCCACTCTTAAGAACAAAGCGGAGAAATTGTTGTATTTTGACTCTAGTCGACACCTGTACTATGTGGTCAGAAGCAGTGGCGCTCCCTTCTTCTGATTCTGTGTATGTCGCAGAAGCGCTCGTGAGTATTTTCACAAGGCTCGGATTTCCACAGCAAATACTCACTGATAATGGATCGCAGTTTAGAGGACATCTGATGGAAGAAGTCTTTAAGATCTTCCGTACTCAGCATATTCACACCTCACCCTATAATCCTCAAGCAAACGGACAGGTAGAGAGATATAACGGGACCCTCATCACCATGCTGCGAAAATTAGCACAAGAAAGACCAGAAAACTGGGACTTATTCTTGCCGGCTGCCTTATTTGCCTATAGGGAAGTGCCGCATGCCTCCACTGGTCTACCTCCTGCAACATTATTATTTGGACGGCCAATAAAGGGACCCCTGGAAGCATTGCTTAGGTCTTTAACAGACCAGAAAGCAGACGAATCTATTGTATCTGCATCAAAATATGTGCAAGAACTGAAGGAAAGGTTAAAGATAGGTTGGGAATTAGCCAACACTAACCTCCGACAAGCTCGTGCCAAGCATGCAAAACGGTACAATAAGACTGCGAAGGAAAGAGTACTACAACCTGGAGAGAAAGTACTACTGTTACTCCCAACAGGGAATAACAAACTTCAGATAGGATGGCAGGGACCATTTGAAGTACTCGAGAAAATCTCTCGAACAAACTACAAAATCTCCATACGAGGGAAGGAAAAGATTTATCATGTTAACTTACTTAAAAAGTACATGGAACGCCTCGCTGCTCCTCAAGCACATCTCCTGGCCTTAGCGGTTGCAATGGAAGCGGATAATGACCCCCACGAATATGCTGAATACCCGCTAAAACAGGAAGAATCACACACGGATGTGAAGCTCTGTGAAACATTAACTGAATTGCAACAGCATAATGTCAAACAACTGTTAGCCGAATATTCAGAAGTGCTCACCGATAAACCGGGACTAACCAACCTCTTGGAGTTTGATATAAAAGTATTAGATCCTAAGCCTGTCAGGACTAAGATTTACCCAGTCCCATACACTAAAGCCAACGCTTTACGAGAAGAGATTGACAAGCTACTGCAAGATAACATAATCTCTGAATCGACATCCCCATACAGTTCGAGTGTAGTGCTTCTACAGAAACCCAACGGGGAAACTCGGTTATGCATCGATTATAGGTTACTCAACACTGCAACAGAGTTCCAACCAGAACCATTACCGAGCCCTAATGAACTCTTTACAAAGCTGAGCAGAGCAACCATTTTCTCTAAAATAGACCTTAGTAAAGGCTATTACCAAATTCCGGTAAAGGAAGAGATTAGACCATTGCTCGCCTTTAGTACCAGTGACGGACATTACACGTTCAATGTAATGCCTTTTGGATTACATAATGCACCTGGAGCTTTTACCCGGATGATGAGAAAACTGTTACACCCTTTACAAAGCAACACAATTCATAATTTTATGGATGATATTCTTATCGCAACGGCTACATTTGAAGAACATGAAGAAGCGTTAGCCCTGCTTCTCAGGCGGCTCAAGGAAACTGGTTTAACAGCACGCCCAAGCAAGTGTCTGATTGGATTCAGAGAACTTGAATTTTTAGGACATACGATAACTCATGGTTGCTTGTGGCCAGTAGAGAAAAACGTTGAAAAAATCCGAAATGCAAAGCGACCCATAACGAAAAAGGACACTAGGTCGTTTTTGTCACTCTGTGGTTATTATCAACGGTTCATTGAGAACTTTAATAGTTTGACTGCACCGTTGACTGACCTCACAAAGAAAGGTCAACCTGAAAAGGTAACATGGACGGCTCAATGTGAGAGCGCCTACACCACACTCAAAGAAAAGCTGACGACGAAGCCCATATTACGCCTCCCAGACCTCACAAAGACCTTTGTGCTAAGAGTAGATGCCAGTAATCTTGGAATAGGATCAACGTTGCTTCAAGCTGATGAAAACTACCCGGAAATGCTTTTTCCCGTGGCCTATGCTAGCCGAAAATTGAACGCTGCAGAACGCAACTATTCAACCATTGAAAAAGAATGCTTGGCTCTAGTGGCGGGAGTAAAAAGGCACCACGAATTTCTTTATGGAGTCTCATTTGTCGTGCAAACGGATCACGCACCCCTCACGTTTCTAGCAGCTTGCAAAAACCAAAATGCAAAAGTAATGCGATGGGCTATTTTGCTAAGTGTCTATTCCTTCAGGGTCGAGTACATCCCAGGTCCTGAAAATGTAGGAGCCGATTTTTTAAGCAGACATTCAGTAGAGGAACTCGCTAGTTGTGGAGAAAATAATCTTCTAACGCCAGCAGATAAGAAACAATCTGAGGAAACCTCGGAAGAAGTACAGAGAAGGAACTAATGGACGACACCGGGAATGATACACACTAGCCAAATTATCATCTCTCTCTGATTTAGTTGGGCAACTAACTTAAGTTCGGGGTATCTGTCGCAGAGTGAAGATAATTTGTCTATTTGAAATTTTCTGTCCATCCTGCATATTGCTTTATTTTCTGTATATCCTAAGTTTCTGAAAAAAATGTTTCTCACGCACTTGCCTTTTCCCCACCTTAACCCAGGTGAAGATACGGTCAACCAGCGTTCACGTTCGTTAGGAATTTCCAGACTCGTCTGTCTAGAAATTTATGGCCTGTCTTCTTCCTCATTGTTAATACTTCTGAGCTCGGAACCACAGCACGTACTAGTGACATTCTATATGCAAACTAATTTGCAGCGAGACTTTTGCTATCGTGGGAACGTTTAAAATGTAGCGGGTAAATCGAAAATAATTCTTTCTTTCTTTCTGTCTTTAAGAAACTAGTTTAGACTTCACTTGGTGATAGCATACTGTAAGAGAGAGACGCACGTCTTAGCCTTGTAAAGAAAAAAACTATGCATAGGGAGACTTGAGTTAAACACACATAGTGCCCTCTAGTTTAACTTAACAGACTAAAATTCCGGAGCGGGTATGTATTCGCTTTTCCAGTATATAGGAAATTAGCTCAAATATATAGATATGAAATATATTATTATCATGGTGAAAGTCTAATGAAATATATTACTATCATGGTGAAAGTCTAAGTGTATTATATAAACGGGTTTCCTTTATCATGTATGTATCATAAATGCTTACGAAAATTCATTTATTTTCACTGCTTGTATTTTAAAGCGATGTTATGTTACAATGTTTGTATCATTCATAATTTCAATGATCATTTTACTTTTCAATGTTTGTAACATTAATGTATGAGCATATTATTATGAATGCTGGAAGGAATGAACGGTGGAAATCAAAGAAGGATTCTCTAGCGGACCCTCATGTAACTTTGTCTGACAGGGGAGGAAGCAAGTCTTGTTATTGTGTATGTATCTGGACTGGCCAGCTAATTCATTCACAGCAGACAGGAATGTTTAAGAATGGACTGACCTATTTTAGGAATGAGACGCATGCATGGATATCAACATGCCGACGCTGGACACTGCTTAAATTGTTTCTGTTGTAATCTGCATATTGCAGCAGAAGAGTAGTTACACATGTATTTTTGTTTTGTCTAACAGATTTACGCAGTGCAAGTCTTGTCTCGTATTGCTGAAAAGAGGTTACCTTTGGCCAGTGGCCATATAGTCCTCGTCCACCAGTGTGGTGAAGTGGAACGTTATAAATACTTATAGGGAACTTAGTGTACTGACTGAGATCAGCTGTGAAGGTATCTATATCTATTAAGAGTAGTGTATTATAGATAACCTTACTTGCTACCACATATCTATATATCTCAGTCAGAATTATTCTGGAATAGTGTGATGCTACGTTATGTGTCTAGGGTATGAGTATGGTGAAGTGTAAGTCACAACAACAGACAGATAAACAATTTAATTTAATCCACTACTCTTGACAACACTGTGACACTCACATACATATAACACTCTACAAAGATATCTTAAAAGAGTCACTGATAAACTTTCGAATAACAATATGTATTCATTACTGGCATGAATGAATATGTGTCCTGATTCAACTACAAGGGAACCAGGAATCACAATCAATTTAAATTACAAGTTATGTACAGAATGTATTTAATATGAATATTGTAGTGACATATATTAGTACAAATGTTCTATGTGTGTCAGTTGTGTAGTAGTGAAATGAGGTAATACTGGTTTTGTTTTGTTCAAGCTCTGTTGGTATTTGTCATCATGACTTCAATAGTTTGTCTTTAGGGACTATTATTGGAGATGTTCACAGTTCCTGATTTTAAGACAAGTAAATTCCCCTCTGAATAGTATTTTTATAAAGTTATTTCAAGATGAGGGGACATAATGTTGAGCTCAGCTGGCCAACTCTGCTTATCTTGAGTGATGGCGGCAGGAAAGGACTCCTCTGCTCGAATTCTCCTCTGGGCTCAGGAGACACCTCACTGATAGCTAAAAGGACCAAGGAGTATGCTGTCCGACACTGGATTCAGCAAATCTCTGACCAGATGCTGCTCAGTACCATCAAGACCACTGTCCCTGAAATCAAGAAGGATGTACCTTCTACTTCATAACTAATTTATATTCTCTTTTACACTGATCACAATACAGCACAAACATTGCGTTCAGAGCGTTAGGCCAACAGTCAGCTTCATTTGAAATACTTTATACCAGTATTACCCTTCTTAATGGTTACTACGCCTCTGCACTTCCAGCATTATTTCTTTCTAGTCAATCATCCAGGTGTCAGTGTACTGTTTGGCCATTCCATGCCGTTTTACTTCTCTCCGACACCCTCTGTTCAGGCTGGAGCATTTTAGGCTTTACCTCACGTTTGCCACTGAACTACACATATATATACAGGCATAAATCAACAATTCACATTCAATTTTCATTAAAAGATATTAAATGGTTCAAGCTTACCACAATTCATACGAATAAACACAGATACGTTGATTAGCAATGAATTCTGGCACAAACTGGCACAAATTCCATCTGCTTATCTTCCAGGCTTTTATTGAGCCAAATATAAGCTGACTTCAACGCACTGATGCTTTATCAAGTTGATTTAAACAAGTGTTCTCGAACTAACGCTCCCAAGTGTGTATATCAGCGAGACTGGCCAATGAGCCACGTTTCGACAAGTGTTTGAAAAAATGTTATCTTTTCCCGTCTCCCCTAACAACCAAGATAGTATTTATAGCCCGACCAATCGTGGTTAGGCTTTCATTTGTTGCGCTCCAATCAATTTGGAGTTTACATGGTAGGCTATTTCTGTAACGTAAATTTTTTTCAAACACGTTAAAAAAAAATCTTATGAGCAGAAATGATTTTATGCTGTCAGGCACCCCCAATATTTTATTTTGGGTATAATTTATTAATTCCTGGACTATTTGCGTAACGTTTTACATATTATTTGTCAGCAAGCCCTAAGGAACCCAAAAATACTAATTTAAAGGAGCTACGTGGCTGCGTTCAAAATATGCATTTTCTACCTCCTGTTTCGAAGATGTGCTGTCTGGGTACTGTTATGTGTTCAAACGTAAACCCATCTAATGTTATCTTTTCTAATAAGAGTTTGTTATGATTTATAAACCTAACTCTGGGAAAGGGTAGTGTATTTTATCACTGTCCGTCTGAAAAAGTTAGTGCTTGTAGACTTACACGCGTGATGGCAGCATTTGTGTATCGCGCGACGCGTGTTGCATGCGTTCCTGATTTTCAGCCCTCCCCTCTCGCTATCCTTTTGTCCATCTGTTCGTTCGTTTTGGTAACGTAATATAATTAATGTTAGGATTAATTTAGGTCATTACGCAGTACGTCTCAATGTTTTTCTTAGAAATGCAGCACACGTTTCATTGAAGAAGGCGGGTAATAATACAGTAAGCTTTTATATCAACGTGAAAGCGTTACAATTTGCAGACGAAGCAGAAAACAAGGGGGATTTCGAGTACATTCTTTGTGACAGCACTGTTATTTTACCATTGCTCTTCTCTTTATTAATTTTATTTGTTAGGCTTCATATTTACCTAATAATTTATATATGTGGATTAGAATATTTCATGACACCTCCCCTCTTAAAACAGACATTATATGTCAGTCCTTTATTCTATATACACATAGAGAAATTTATTATTATTTCTGGGGTTTACGGTGATTCTCATCACACGGATGGCGGCTTAAAAAATCCGCTCCCAGATTGGTTTTTCCAGATATATATTCAATGCTAAAATTATATGGAGCCAGAAGCAAAGACCATCGGAGTAACCTAGAGTTCTCATGCTTAGCCTGTGCTAAAAACGATAAAGGTTTGTGGTCAGTTTGCAACTTAAATGCCTTCCCATATAGATAAATATTGAATTTCTTTATTGCCCATATTACTGCAAGACATTCTTTTTCGCTAGTTGAGTAGTTGATTTCAGCTTTATTCAACTTTCTGCTAGCATATGCCACTGGGCTTAATTCCCCATCCAATGCATCTGATTTCTGTAGTAAAGTTGCACCTAACCCAATATTACTTGCATCCGTCCTTACTATGAATTCTTGACTTAAGTCAGGTAATTTCAAAATGGGTTTACTTGTGAGCTTTTCCTTCAATTCTTGGTAAGTCATTTCACATTGTGGTGTCCATGTAATGCGATCTGGAAGTCCTTTACGTGTCAATTCAGTTAAAGGTGCACATATGGAATTAAAGTTTTTGATATACTTCTGGTAGAAACCACATAATGAGACAAAGGATCTCACGTCCTTCTTGGTTTGTGGTCTCGGGGCTTTCTGTAGTTTCTCTAAATTCTTTGGGTCAGGGGTCATGTTTCCCTGATAAACTGTGTGTCCCAAAAATTCCAATTCTTTACATCCAACGCAACATTTGGTTGGTCGGGCTGTTAAATTTGCCTCCCTAAGTCGATCAAACAGCATGTTCAGAGAGTCAATGTGTTCCTCAAATGTTTCTGTTGCTATAAGGATATCATCCATAAAATTTGTTATACAGGGATTATTCAGAGGATCCAATAATTTTCTCATCATTCTAGAGAAGACACTAGGCGCATTCTTCAATCCAAATGGCAATCTATTAAACTCATAGTGTCCTTCTGAGGTACTAAAAGCTAGGTATGGTCTAACCTCAGGCTTTACTGGAATCTGATAGTATCCTTTACTCAGATCCACTTTTGAGAAATATTTAGCTTTATTTAGTCTGGCAAACAGCTGATTTGTATCCGGCAATGGATCCACCTGTCCTTCTGTAATAGCATTCAGTCTCCTGTAATCTATACAGAGTCTATGTTCTCCAGAGGGCTTCCTTAAGAGTACAACACCGGAACTATACGAAGACTCACTGTGCGAAATAATTCCTTCCTTCAACAGATAGTCTATCTCTTCCTTCAAAGCTTTCTCCTTAGCAAACGGAATCGAATATGGTTTCATACAGACAGGTGTGGAGTCTATTAGTTTCATATCATATTCCAATAGGTTTGTATGCCCTGGTCGGTCTGTTAACACCTCTGCATGATTATTTAGAACCTGTTGCACTCTCTCTTTCTGAGTTTTCGTTAAATGTGTACTGATTTTCACCTGTGCTGCTGTCTCACAGGGGTGTAATGGATATTCAAATGATGAAAGTGGTTCCTTTTTCATCTCCATGGCGATGGACAAGGTCAACAAGTGTGTCTCTTCCTGATGTTCTCTTTCCAAATATTTCTTCAGGAGATTCACATGATAGATTTTTTCTTTCCCCTTCTTATCTATCTTATAATTTGTTCTAGACACCTTCTCTAAAACTGTATATGGACCCTGCCATCCAATTTGTAACTTATTCTGACTCCCAGGCAAAAGAAGCAGTACTTTCTCTCCCACAGCCAAATTTCTGTCTTTCGCCTTCCTGTTATAATAGGCAGCATGTTTCTTCCTGGCTTGTTTCAAATTTTCATTGGCAAGTTTCCAGCCAGTTTTTAACCGAGTGGTCAGCTCATTCACATATTGGTATGAAGATGTAATGTTTTCCTCTGCCTTTTCATCAGTCCACGTTCTTAACAAAGCTACATATGGACCTTTAATTGTGTGGACCTATTTGTCCATGCACCGGTATGGTCTCTTCCACTCGAAGCTTTATAGTGATGATTTTTCCTCCCAGAATTATCATTCACAAAACGACCGCTACCAATTTTTCTTTTGGGGCTTTCTCCCCTCTTAAAATTCTTGATGAGAGATTTCCTCTCTACATCCTCTTCCTCCAGTTTGTTTAATTCCGATTGAGGGATTTTCGGCTTATCCTGGGGTAAGACATCTTTTTGCACTCTCCGCATAGTGGCCATTGTAAAACAGTTAAGTGAAGCTTGTCCGTGAAAAGGGGCTTCCCATTCCATTTGGTCCACTTTATCAAATCTATTTTTCTTTTATTATCAGGCCTAATTTTGCCCCGTGGCGTGTCCAGGTCCTGATCCATGTTCCCACTTGTGGGTGTTCCCTCATGTGCTATGCTACACCTTTCTACAAAATTCTCAATGTCCCATCTTGCTTTGGGCCAATAATAATTGTGAGCCACCTTTTGAATGATGGTACCTATCTTCTCATGGTCCCCATCTGGTTTCACATGTAGGCTCCTTATTAATTCTGTCCTATATCTCTTTGGAAGAACCAGCTGTCCGTGACCATGGGATCTAGCTCCAGTCTTCCTATACATCAACTTGTTTTTCATGTAAAAATCTCCCTTGCCTGGAGTTGTATGACAAGTTGACAATTTTCTGAAACAAGGCTTGAGTGTTTTATCCCCAGCCTGTGCCTTCCTCATCTCTTCTGGAGTGGTATCTAACATAATATCCTCCTCCTGTCTTGAGGTCGACCTGACCTGAAGGGTTGCCATATACACAGGTTTCCTTCTGCAACGGTCAGTGTCATGATTGTCCATCTGACAATTCTTACACCACCTTTTTCCTTGGTTGAAAGATTTTCTTTCATCATATTTCCTTTCATCGAATTGTGGGAATTTATTTTTATTGTCATACCGTGGCCTATCAAATTGGTGCTTACCTTTATTTTGATCCCTAGGATCAAATTTATTAAAGTTCTGTGGTGCCCTAAAGTTATCCACCTGTTTCTTTTTATTACCTGTTACCTCTGCTTGAGCTGCTTGATACCTTTCAGCAACATTTAGCAACTCACCCAGCCTCTCTGCACCTTGTTCCATGAGAAACTTTCTCAGGTCTGGAGCCATGGACTCTCTTAGTTGCTCTATAAGGACCATTTCCTTAAGATCTTGGGTTTTCCCCAGAGAAGTCCATTTCTCCAAGTATGTCTCTATTCGTGCAGAGAACTGGTGATAGGTTTCACCTGACAGTAGTTTAGCATTCCTAAATTTTTTTCTATAAAATTCTGCATTCTTTTCATACCTTAACAAAAGAGCCTGCTTTAGCATGTCATAATTTTCCTGATCACCTCTGCTCATTTTTGCAAAAACTTCATAAGCTGCCCCACGAAGTCCCTGAGATAACTTTAAGCTCCACCTTTCTCTCTCTAACCCATACGTGGTAGCTAATAGTTCATACCTATTTATATAGCTCTCAATATCATCGTCTTTCTCAACAAAATGATCTAAATGAAAATTCATAGCTGAGGTTGAGGCTCCTTGAGTAACCGTAGCATCAGAGGCAAAGGGACTGGCACCATTTTCAGGAGCATGGCCTTGAAACTCAAACTCCCTTAGTCGTAATTCATGTTCCCTTTGTAATCTTTTCTCCTCCTTTTCTGCTTCCCTCTCTGCAGCTAATCTCCTCTCTTCCCTTTCTGCAGCTAATTTCTTCTCTTCTGCAGCTAATCTCCTCTCTTCCCTTTCTGCAGCTAATCTTTTGTCTTCTCTTTCTGCCTCCAATTTCTTAGCCTCAGCCTCAATCTGCAACCTCTTAGTCTCAGCCTCAGCTTCAAATTGTAACTTCTTAATTTCCCTTTCAGCCTCTAACCTTCTTTCGGCTTCTTTTTCTAATCTTCTTTCTTCGCGTTCAATAAATTTGTCACATTCCGTTGTGACATAGGCAACCATAACTTGCCCATCTAATCCTAACTCTTTTGCAGTCTGAACCGCAGCAGATCGAAATTTGGCCAGGTCCGCCATTGTCTATCAGGTAAATTTTTATAATGTCTACCCAACAATTCAATTTCTAACTATATATCTAATGGACAACACAGGCACCGTGAGCTCAACCTTATTTAATTCCACCCAAGGATACCTTTTAATTCTTATATTCCCTGAAGTGAATTACCCCCAATATTTTTAATAGTTAAAGATTCAAAATCCTAAGAGCGAGACCCCAATATATGTGGTGAAGTGGGATGTTATAAATACTTATAGGGAACTTAGTGTACTGACTGAGATCAGCTGTGAAGGTATCTATATCTATTAAGAGTAGTGTATTATAGATAACCTTACTTGCTACCACATATCTATATATCTCAGTCAGAATTATTCTGGAATAGTGTGATGCTACGTTATGTGTCTAGGGTATGTGTATGGTGAAGTGTAAGTCACAACAACAGACAGATAAACAATTTAATTTAATCCACTACTCTTGACAACACTGTGACACTCACATACATATAACACTCTACAAAGATATCTTAAAAGAGTCACTGATAAACTTTCAAATAACAATATGTATTCATTACTGGCATGAATGAATATGTGTCCTGATTCAACTACAAGGGAACCAGGAATCACAATCAATTTAAATTACAAGTTATGTACAGAATGTATTTAATATGAATATTGTAGTGACATATATTATTACAAATGTTCTATGTGTGTCAGTTGTGTAGTAGTAAAATGAGGTAATACTGGTTTTGTTTTGTTCAAGCTCTGTTGGTATTTGTCATCATGACTTCAATAGTTTGTCTTTAGGGACTAGTATTGGAGATGTTCACAGTTCCTGATTTTAAGACAAGTAAATTCCCCTCTGAATGGTATCTTTATAAAGTTATTTCAAGATGAGGGGACATAATGTTGAGCTCAGCTGGCCCACTCTGCTTATCTTGCGTGATGGCGGCAGGAGAGGACTCCTCTGCTCGAATTCTCCTCTGGGCTCAGGAGACACCTCACTGATAGCTAAAAGGACCAAGGAGTATGCTGTCCGACACTGGATTCAGCAAATCTCTGACCAGGTGCTGCTCAGTACCATCAAGACCACTGTCCCTGAAATCAAGAAGGATGTACCTTCTACTTCATAACTAATTTATATTCTCTTTTACACTGATCACAATACAGCACAAACATTGCGTTCAGAGCGTTAGGCCAACAGTCAGCTTCATTTGAAATACTTTATACCAGTATTACCCTTCTTAATGGTTACTACGCCTCTGCACTTCCAGCATTATTTCTTTCTAGTCAATCATCCAGGTGTCAGTGTACTGTTTGGCCATTCCATGCCGTTTTACTTCTCTCCGACACCCTCTGTTCAGGCTGGAGCATTTTAGGCTTTACCTCACGTTTGCCACTGAACTACACATATATATACAGGCATAAATCAACAATTCACATTCAATTTTCATTAAAAGATATTAAATGGTTCAAGCTTACCACAATTCATACGAATAAATACAGATACGTTGATTAGCAATGAATTCTGGCACAAACTGGCACAATCTTCCATCTGCTTATCTTCCGGGCTTTGATTGAGCCAAATATAAGCTGGCTTCAACGCACTGATGCTTTATCAAGTTATTTAAACAAGTGGTTTCGAACTAACGCTCCCAAGTGTGTATATCAGCGAGACTGGCCAATGAGCCACGTTTCGACAAGTGTTTGAAAAAATGTTATCTTTTCCCGTCTCCCCTAACAACCAAGATAGTATTTATAGCCCGACCAATCGTGGTTAGGCTTTCATTTGTTGCGCTCCAATCAATTTGGAGTTTACATGGTAGGCTATTTCTGTAACGTAAATTTTTTTCAAACACGTTAAAAAAAAATCTTATGAGCAGAAATGATTTTATGCTGTCAGGCACCCCCAATATTTTATTTTGGGTATAATTTATTAATTCCTGGACTATTTGCGTAACGTTTTACATATTCTTTGTCAGCAAGCCCTAAGGAACCCAAATATCCAAATTTAAAAGAGCTACGTGGCTGCGTTCAAAATATGCATTTTCTACCTCCTGTTTGGAAGATGTGCTGTCTGGGTACTGTTATGTGTTCAAACGTAAACCCATCTAATGTTATCTTTTCTAATAAGAGTTTGTTATGATTTATAAACCTAACTCTGGGAAAGGGTAGTGTATTTTATCACTGTCCGTCTGAAAAAGTTAGTGCTTGTAGACTTACACGCGTGATGCCAGCATTTGTATATCGCGCGTCGCGTGTTGCATGCGTTCCTGATTTTCAGCCCTCCCCTCTCGCTATCCTTTTGTCCATCTGTTCGTTCGTTTTGGTAACGTAATATAATTAATGTTAGGATTAATTTAGGTCATTACGCAGTACGTCTCAATGTTTTTCTTAGAAATGCAGCACACGTTTCATTGAAGAAGGCGGGTAATAATACAGTAAGCTTTTATATCAACGTGAAAGCGTTACAATTTGCAGACGAAGCAGAAAACAAGGGGGATTTCGAGTACATTCTTTGTGACAGCACTGTTATTTTACCATTGCTCTTCTCTTTATTAATTTTATTTGTTAGGCTTCATATTTACCTAATAATTTATATATGTGGATTAGAATATTTCATGACAACCAGTCACAATAATTCCCTTCAATTATTTCAATCATTTCAATTACTTCAATTACTGCAATTATTGCAACGATTCTCAACACCAGATATTACCCTTAACAACCATCACCCTACCATACTCCACCCATTTTAACCCTCCATCCCACCTTTGGAAGCAAATTCGTTATCTGTGGATATCGCATCAACTGTGGATACGTTACACCTTTCTTGGATTTATAAAATCGTGTTCAGATTCTGTGCCCTTTGTGGATACCTTATTCGAACAGTGAAGTCGTTACCCCAATCTTGGATTTATAAAATCGTGTTCAGATTCTGTGCCCTTTGTGGATACCTTATTAGAACAGTGAAGTTAATTTCAAGCATTGGATTACGATATATTTTTTCCAAGAGACCCCCAGGATATAAGTTGTTTCCAACATTCACACCAAAGGAACAAAGGAACAAACATTCATTTACACACAAACATTATTTCACATATTTTCCAGCAAAAGCCTATCAGGCCTGCCGGGAACTTTACTAACACAATTCATTCATAATCCTTGTTTTCACTCTTGGTGTAATAATTTTTTCTTCTTTAAAATCATCAAATTGTTGTGAGTTTGTTTTCTCGTGATAATCTTTATTATTATTTGATGTAAAAATCCTTATTGATTTATTTACATTTCTAAATTGAAATAAATTGAGTTAACCTCGATAGGATTGTTCGTTCAGTTCAGACTACCAAATCCTCAATCTAACTTTACTTCTTTACCCTACTATTTGTGATTGACACAGTGTGTGCAAAAGAGTAATATTGTCGCCAGAGAAAACAAGAAGAGCTGTGTGTGTGGTTTTCTTAGTGAAGAACTCACTGACTCAGCCTGTGCCTTCTGCCTATCTCTCTTGCGCATCACTATCACACATCCGTGTGCACTATTGTTCCTCACCATATACAGCTGTCAAGCTTTACCTACTATTAATTATATTTTCATGCGACACTTGGCAGCTTTAAGTGGGTAACACGTCCCTCGTAGTATCGTGAGATAATTACGAAGATGGTCCAGCGTCTTCAACACCCGTCTGATGTTGGTGTCTAGCTTTGACTGAAGGCCACTTATACCACACACTTGTTCCCACTAGTACCACCAGTTGGTACCACCGTCTGTTATCATGAAATGAGAGAGAAAAATATCCCTCCTGATTATTGGGTTAATCCGAGTGAGCGGAAAACATCCATTGTATTTATATAACACATACTTACATATACATTTGCACTGATTGAAAGGTTAATATAGTAATTATGTGCATTATTTATGTCATCATCCACTCCCTGCCCCATATGGAACTTGGGACTACTTCTGCTTTGGGTTCTATGTGAGAAACCCGCATGAAGCAGCCACCAGCTCTTGCAGTGGTGTTTCATGAAACCATCATTCTATATGCTGAGGTTGCCAGAGTCGTATGAACTTGGACATTCACCAGCAATTTTCATATTTTAATATTGCAAAATATAGAATGATAAAATGTACAACCTACCCCAGATAACTTTGGCTGAGAGAAATAGTTTCGGCAACTTGATTAAGATGTCTCTTGCATGTGGTCTTTGGTATTACTTTGACTAGAGTCCCACTATGACTTCGCGTTCAAGTTCCTATGATTCCGAGCTTTCCGTATTAGTAAATGTGGAGTTTTCTACTGTGTAAGTCCAGAAGATGCTCAAATACGTTGTCGGGTCCTTTAAATTAGAATCCGGAATCTATTCCTTATTCTGGCTTGTGTCACATAATTTGGTTCGCTCTCTTGTCCTCTCTGGCAGTATTGAACTACCTTTATTGTGCGTACTAATTATGTGAACTATTTGATTGTCGGCACATTCTATTTTTTTACCTTATGACCGTATTTGGTATTCTCGAGTCAATGTTTACACTTCTTCCATTCATTTGTGTCGCGTTTGTTTACCTGAGAGTTTGATACAAATTAGACTAGATTGGCGGGCAAGGCCAGTTTCCTGTAATGACGCCCAGTGGTTGTATAGGGAGTGCCGGTCAATTATCGATCTAGTGGCATATTACAGACACACCTGAATAAACACCCGGACAAGCTTGTTATAATCAAGATGAATGTAAGGGATTGCGAATGTAAACATTACCGAGAATAGACGGAAATCGAAACTCCTTATACGGAAAATTGACCGTTTGAATTTTACAAAAGCGTGAGGAAAGTACAAAATTCCGTAAAGAAAGTCATCATAACACGAAATTTTGAATGTATTGGCTGGCATTTGAGGTTTGAATAGACATTCACTGTGATTGGAAGTTTTGTCGGAAACGCCACATGTGATCGTGGGCTGAGAACTACGATATAACGTAGAACACTTTAGATATACGACACTGCATTCAAAAATCGTCAAAGTAGACAGCTCGGACTGAAGCCAGGAAAGAGTAGGTTAGGACTTTGAACTATTAGGAACTGAAAACATGTACTGGAGCATCTTTTGATTAACTTAACAAGAAAAATCTACAATTTAATATGGAAACTGGATTCTTACAGAACCTACTCACAAAGTAACAGAGGGATTTTGTAATAGAAATAATACCCTAGACGTGTGTTCGAGTCATCTGCATCAAGTTACCAAGACTATTCTACTGAGCCAGAAGTCTAGTTCCCAACTAGTTTGGGGTAAGTTGTAACAAATATTTTATGTTTTGAATTTGACATGTTTGTACTTGCTAGTGGTTGTAAAAGTCCATACGAGGCTGGAAACCTCAGTATATGACAAGAGTATATTCATAAACCACCATAGAAAGTACTGGTGATTGCTTCGTGCTAGTTCGTACAGAGAACCAAAAGCAGAGGTAACCCCAGACTCTGAATGGAGCCATGAATGAGTGATGATTACATCACATGTGCATGGTGTGTATGTTATCATTTTGTGAGATATATGTAAATTAATAATGTTCCTCCAGGCCCAAGCCATTGACCTCGCACTATCCAGACACATTTTCCCCATTAAATTAACCAAAAGAATAATGGTGATTTCTCATCATATTCCCTGAGATATGCTCAGGGAGAATAAAATTTCCGATAGACAAAAACTAGTGGACGGACGGCGGGAAAGGCGCCTTATTAATCTTCCGACCACAGTATGCTTAGCAGAGGCATTTGTTCTTTTTATTTCCTCTAAAGTTCGTGGTACCAGAACAGTTCGTGGTTCGAGTCTACAAGACCATTCGTGCTACGAGTCTATGATTCAGAAAACTGATTGTCGACACAAGACGGCTACATCTGACAGGCCTATGAAGATACTCAGCACTGACAACAGGAGAGGTTACCTCCTGCGCCTTCGCTCGGGACGTGCCCCTTATTACAGAGAGACGAATTGACGAACGATAACAGCAGTGCTCGCCGATTAAACAGCTTATTAAAGTGGCCACAGCAACGAACATTTACTTTCCATCTAGTATCGATGGCGATAACATAATCTTTTTGCAACCCTTCGAAACATAACCTTGTTTATTTTTAAATGTTACCTAATAATTGATCATTAAATTTGTTATAAGTTGTTTTGCAAATTCCTAGTTGATTTCCTAGTTGAGTAAATTGAAAAAGGGAGGTCCCCCTTAAACAGTACACACAACTGCTGGCCGAACGGGCGGATGGTCAATAATATTTTGACAACGGCTTCTAGGGCAGGAGTTGGAAAGGCCTGGTATCGGGCTGAGGGCGCACCATGGACTGTAATGGTAAGCGGCCAGAACCATCCAGAAAGCAATGGCAAACTACTGGATGTACAATGCCAAGAAATCCATAATGGCTAATCTGAATACTACACAAAGATCTGGTGGTGAGGCCCCCAGGCCAGGCAGATCATATTTAACTGGGGAAGAGATCGTTGGCAGCGTCAGTACAGATAATCGTGATGACGGCCAAAAGCCTGACTGTGTTACCACGGAAAACCATGCCATCGGTCTTAGAAAAATAATCAAAATAGGAACATGAAACGTCAGAAGCTTATACCAAGGAAAACAGTACATAGTGAAGAACGAGATGGAAAGACTAAACATCGATATCCTGGGCATCTCAGAGCACAGATGGTCGGGCCAGGGACACTTTTCGATTCCATCAGGAGGAACATTCATATACTCAGGCAAAGAGAGAGGAGGTCAGAGTGGCGTCGGCTTCTACCTGTCTAAAAGGACAGCTGCCTCCCTATTAGGATATAATCCCATAAATGACCGCATTGTCACAATCAGACTGAAAGGAAAAAGAAAGAACATCACAATTATACAAACATATGCGCCAACAGCAGCTGCTGAAGAACAGGAAATTGAAGATTTTTACAATGAACTGCAACACGCATTAGAGAAAGCAAATAAGCAAGATATTAGGATAATAATGGGAGATTTTAATGCCAAAGTTGGCAACGAAAGATTAGAACATAAAAAAAGAGTGAAAGGAAGTTATGGATTGGGTCAGAGAAATGAGAGAGGAGAACGCTTGACAACATTCTGCCTAGAAAACAACCTAGTCATCACAAATACTCTTTTCATGCAACACCCTAGAAGACTATATACATGGACGTCACCGGACGGAAAAAGCAAGAACCAAATAGATTACATCTTAATACAACAAAGGTGGCGATCTTGTATCTCATCGATCAAGACGCTCCCAGGAGCAGACTGTGACTCCGACCATGAACTTCTTGCTGCAAACTTCAAGATCAAATTGAAAAAAGTCGTTACAAGCGACAAAGTAATACGTTATGACACAAGCGCCATACCAGAAGAGTACAGTGTCGATATTCAGAACAAATTTGACATTCTTATGGCAGTACAGGAGGAAATGACACCAGATGAACTTGCCAATAACATCAAAGATGTTTATATTACAAATGCACAGAGGTTAATTCCTAAAAGAAGTATAAAGAGACGAGAATACATCTCAGACGAAACACTGAAGTTGGTGGTAGAGAGAAGAAAAATGAAGCCCAAAAAAGATACAGAAAATCAAGAGTTGTATAAGGAATACACAAAGCAGATTAAAAAACGAGTCAGACAAGACAAACAACAATACATAAACGACACCTGCAGGAAAATAGAGGAAATGCGCGAACAGGGATTGAGTAAGAATATGTTTTCTGAAGTAAGAACATTGAAGAACAGCAACTTTAAATCATCACCTCGAGCAATAAACGACAAGAAAGGCGACACTCTAACAGAACGTAAAGATATTCTGAACAGAAGGAAGGAGTACTGTCAAGAAATGTATACGGAAATAAACAAAGCGGCAGATAACAACGTCATGAATGAAGCAGAACGTGAACCAGAACCTACCATAGAGGAAGTCCGGAACGCAATCAAACACCTAAAAAGTGGAAAATCTCCTGGTTGTGATGAAATAACAGCTGAAATGATACAGGCAGGAGGAGAAGGCAGCGCACGTATATACCATGCATTATGCTGCAAGATCTGGCAAAGCGGAATTTGGCCCAAGGAATGGAAAAGATCAATTTACATACCCTTGCCAAAAAAGAGCAACCTGAAACTGTGCACAAACTACAGAACTATAGCTCTTATAAGCCATGCCAGCAAAATACTATTACAAATCATAATGAAAAGGATGCAACAAAAGCTAGAAACAGAAATAAACGAAGTACAGGCGGGTTTTCGACCAGGTAGAGGCACTAGAGATCATATATTCAACATGAGGATCATCATAGAAAAATGTAGAGAATTCAACGTTGACCTACATACTTGTTTCATTGATTACACCAAGGCTTTCGATTGTGTACAACATCAGCAGTTATGGGCTATTATGAAAAATATGGGATTTCCAAACCACCTTATACAACTCATCGCACTGCTGTACCAAGAACAACAGGCAGCCGTAAGAATAGAGGGGGAAACATCAGAATGGTTTGAAGTACAGAAAGGAGTAAGACAAGGCTGTACCCTTTCCCCTTACCTGTTTAACATTTATGCCGAGAATATCATGAGAAATGAAAGAGATGACCAAGAACACACAGAGTTTGACTCATTTAACATCGGCGGGTACCAGATCCCGGAAATCAGATATGCTGACGACACAGTCCTCCTATCGACCAACCCAGAAGGACTTGAACAATTACTTCTGTCCACCAAAAAACACAGCGAGGCCCAGAATCTATACCTAAACACCAAGAAGACTAAAGTATTGACAACAGACAAAGTAAAGACCCAAACCAGAAATTGAAATTGATAACGAAGAACTGGAAAGTGTTAATGAATTCGAATACTTAGGATCAATCATCAACAGCTCTGGCGACTGTGCAGTAGAAATTAAAAGAAGACTTGCAATTGCTTTACATAAACTAATACAGATGAAAAACCTATGGCAAGGCACAAGCAAAGAAACAAAGTTACAGCTGATCAGAGCATGTATATTCCCAGTGGCAACATACGGCTGCGAGACTTGGACACTCAATAAAACAGTTGCAAAAAAGATTACATCATTTGAAATGAAATGCTACAGAAGGATGTTGAGAATACCCTGGACAGAAAAAAAGACCAACAGAGAAGTACTGCACTCACTAAACGTACAGGAACATTGGCTCCTAAATACCATCGCAATAAGGAAGCTGAAATTTTTCGGTTATATAAAAAGACATAATAGCCTGGAAAAAACAGTGATGGAAGGCATGGTCCCTGGAAAAAGGGGAAGGGGTCGACCTAGATGACGGTGGACCCAGGACATCACAGAGAGTCTGAACTTGTCTTTGGCTGATGCAGGTCGACTTGCCCAGAATCGTGATGCGTTCAGAGCAGCTGTAATGGAGACAACGTTCTGGAAAGAATACATCACATGATGATTGATAAGGAGTGCACACGTATGAATCCATATCTTTAACATATATATATTTACACCTATAGAGCCAATAAAAGAGGGCACAATGGGCTAATCACCTGTTTGTCAAACATTTTGATTGCATGTTTTGCCCAGGAGCCTTGTGCTCTTTGGGTCCCCTCTACACCCTGTTTACGGGGTAGAAGAGCTTTCGATTAAGAAAGAAAGAAAGAGCAAATAATAATAATTCGTCCTCTTTTTCCTCGTTCGTCCTGAAAAGGACGTTGGTCGCGTTGTGTCTGTTTACACCGGAGCTGCGATATCTGCGCCTTTCGGCCGACACATCCGACTTCAGCACGGCATTTTTGGGGACCGGGTTAGCCTTCCCTCTTCGAGCTCTACTCTCTCCGCCAGACTGCAGTGATGCAGCCTGTTTCCAGGACCACCACGTATTAAATTAAATAATACTTCTTCACAAAAGTTGTCGAGCAGATAAAAGTTAACATTACTAAGACACATTCAGCTTTGTTTTTGACTTCTGAAATATCTTGTGAACACTCCCTCGAGGTAGAAGCATCATCATCCTTCTATCTGTAGCTCTGCCAAGTGTAATCTTGTGCGAAGGTAGACACCTTTGAAGACCCACATTAGATGCTATAGGTTTTGGTCATTGTTGGACCATCATTACTGTCGTGAAACGAGTGTGTGTAACCCCACTACTTTGTTAAATCATTATGTCGGGATACAAATTTGCCCCAGCCAATCAACGCACAGTTGCTGAGCCGGAATAAATTACAAGAAGTTACGCCAGGAAAAAACTTAAGCCCTGTTTTTTTCGGATGTGGGTCGCGGCCATCTTGTTCACGCAATATGGCGGAAAAAACGGAATGAAATTAGCCTGTACGAGGCATGGGACCAAACTGCAGACCGCCAATCAGCTTGCCCCACCAGGAACCAACCAAACGCTTTCTTTAAGCCGTAGAAGTTACTTCACCTGCCTATATAATCGGGCGGATTTTATGCATAATCACACATCACCGACACGAAGCCAGAGATGCCGACCGACTGAAGAAGAGAAGCTGTCAACCCTGATTTATTGCTTACCTGAGTGCATTGAACTGGCAGCCTGCTTCACTAAGTCGAGTCAAAACCTGGCCTGTTTAAATCTTGGAGGGTAAATATAATTTACTATTTGTAGGCAAATAGGCCTACAGCAGATATATAGTGTTTGTATTGGTTGTGTGTCATTTATACTACCTACACCTGTATATATTTAATATATTTTGGTTCAGTATGAACGTATCAGGTTACTGATTGTATCTTGGGGAAATTAGGATAATGATTGTATTTTCTGATATGATTGATGAAGACGAAGACTAATAGGACTCATAACTTCAATCTATTATCTCAGACCAACTGAAATATAACCAAAACAGTCCTTGTTAGGACTCAACCTATTGTCTCCTATAACTTCAATCTATTATCTCAGACCAACTGAAATATAACCAAAACAGTCCTTGTTAGGACTCAACCTATTGTCTCCTATAACTTCAATCTATTATCTCAGACCAACTGAAATATAACCAAAACAGTCCTTGTTAGGACTCAACCTATTGTCTCCTATAACTTCAATCTATTATCTCAGACCAATTGAAATATAACCAAAACAGTCCTTGTTAGGACTCAATCTGTTGTCTTACATAACTTCAGTCTATTCAGATTACTCCCACCTGAAATATAACCAAACAGTCCTCGTCGCATATACTTCTATCAATAGAACATAACAATATTGTTAGGATATATTATAGCACTTGTCAGAGAGGGCCTGGTATATTATAGGGGGAAGGAAATGGTTGTATCACACCTAGGTGTACATATTATTGGATGTAATCATGTATTGAATTTATGTTATTGGATGTATTCATGTATTGAATTAATATTATTGGATGTCAGAAAGAATGTTTTGCAAGTAGACACCTGTCTTGTCTCGCTATTGCTAAATCATACTGAGCCATGTTGTCATTCATCCTACATGCATGTAGTGGTTTTATATGTTATTGTATGGTTGTTATGTTACCTAGTGTACTGGATGAGGTCAGCTGTGAAGGCTCCTGAGATAAAAGTTTATGTGAGTTACAGAAGGCCTTTCTGCTACCACTTACGACCTCAAACAGACCTATTCTACTATAATGAATGTTAGCTACGTTAAAAGTCTAGGGTACTGAAATGTAATGTGTAGGTAATAAAATACACAGACACACACACATGTAAATAATAAGTCTAATAATAATAATAAACTCTATGATAAACTGAACTAACACTGGCTGTTATAGTTTAAGTTTGAAAATTTTTTAAAATTTATTAGTCCTGAACCAATTGTTTCTTTTGGTCAGAACATATGAAATAATATGTATTTATCAATAAAATGCATATATATATTGCATAATCAAATGAAATTTTTGTACATAGGTATATTATTACAATGGTTAATATTAATAATATCTACAATGTCTTGGGAAAAACTAGCACTTGGGTGGCGTCATCATGCCCAATCTATGGTTATAAAGTTCCTTGTCCTTGACATATGGACTGATATTAGTGTTTATATAACAAGATTTTATTTCTTTATTGATGGTGGACACAGTTGATGAATCTACAGCAGGCCAGGTTTGCACTTAACCGGCCTGTGACGATGTAGTACAGAATTCTTGTGGCCCACTCCTCTCAGTAGCTAGAGTAAAATGTTAGGCTGCACAGGCATCCGCTCTTGTACTTCTACAAAAGCATCTGGCACAAGCGTAGTGCCAGATCAGAAACTCTGAAACCAAAATTTGTGCCATGTGTCAACACTCTGTTTACTGCGCCACTCTTACACACAACACAGCAAAACAACATTACACAGATTGGGTCAGATCTCTCTGACCAACTTAGCACATCTCACCCAGTTGTTATCAAATAGTACCAGTTTCCCAAGACTGCATTGCATCCGAAATATGTTCAATAGTTTCCTCTTCAATTCAATAAGGTGGGTGATATGTTCCCACTGATCTCAATTATAGATCCGCCTTCCATAGTCTTAGATAGGTTTTCATATATTATTTGGTTGTCTCTAGGCCCTGGACTGCTGCTGGGGACCTGGAGCAAGCACTCACTTGTCGTAATCATTTTTCATGATATGGCAGTATCAATCACTCAAAATATTAAAATAAACAAGATAAATGCTTTTTCCCTTACCACAATTCAGAATTGAGAACACAGTTACGTAGTACTAGCAAAACTCAGCTGAGCTGCTGGCTAGATTAGGGCGTCCCACTGATTCTTATTTAATAATTCCTGGAAATCACCTCTAGCAGTAACGTACTGTGTCAATGGACAGTCTTCTATAAAATGGCACAAGCGAGCGTCTGTCTTTCAGTACTATAAAAGCTTTTGTCCAATCAACGGACTTCCCCTCTAACTTTTCAAATATTCAAAATATAAATGTCCAATTTCAGTCCAGTCTCAGTCTAGTATGTAGTATTTTTCTGTCGGTCCGTCTGTCTCAACTTGATTTTTCACAAAATTACACTTGTTTTTTGGACTAACTACAAGAAAAAACTACACAAACCTGCCCCATTTATTTATACGATTTCTATGCTAAGTTATTTTTAGCTACTATCCTCCGACTTTGCCCTTAGTTTATTGCAGTTTGATTTTTGCATTTTTAGGCTCAAGGACGCCAAAATGTAACTTTAGTGAAAATATGCACAAAAAACTGTTCGCTAGTCTGTATGGAACAATACGGTCTTTCGTCAATATCTTCCGTGTTATCTGTCCGTCTGTGTAATTAAAAGTATATTATTTCTCTGCTCAAGATGGGCTATCAAACTAGCTAGGTTTTATTTTCATAACTTTATTATTAAAGAAAACCCTACTTTTCTCAAGGTTAGTTTTGAAATTTGTTTTTGAACCTTCGGGTATGGCATTTGCCGCTATATTCAAATTAAAACGACCAATTACGGTAAAACGTCTAAGATACGTCTGTTTCTAATAAGAGCTAAGGTCTTTTTTTTGTCCATTTCCTTACATTGTGTCAACTAGTGGCGTAATTTTTCCTTTAAACTACAAATTGCGTCTTTTTGCATTTTAGATTCAAACACGTGTTCAGACCGTCATAATTTTTTTTCTTTTATCTCCGTTTCTTCCCCGTCTAAAAGGATATGTCGGTTAGTTTGCATGTTCCAACTAGTTAGTTTGAATGGCGGTAGAAAGCGCTGGCGTAGGTGAAGAAGCCTCGGCATATCTTGCCTATATTTTTATCCCTACGTGTTATTTTACCCGTTATCTTTATAATTGGAGATATTTTAACGTTGTATCACTGTAATATCACCACACATCTCCCCACCTGAGAACATGCACTAATGCAAGTTCCAAAACCAGTGATACACATAGATAAAATTAACTCCTCCCGCCTACTATCTATTCTAATTTTGATCACAGGGGTGCCTACTGAGGAAATCTGCACCGACATTCAGTGACCCCGGGATATATTCAATATTAAACTGATAAGGTTGCAACAATAAAGACCATCTTAACAATCTTGCATTTTCATGCTTGGCCTGAGATAAGAACACTATGGGCTGGTGATCCGTCTGGAAAACAAAAGTCCTACCATACAGATAGATTTGGAACTTTTTTATTGCCCAGATTAACGCTAAACATTCTTTTTCGCTTGTGGAATATCCTTGCTCCGCTTTATTCAACTTGCGGCTTGCATAAGCGACTGGGTTCAGTTCCCCATTGAGTGAAGAGGACCTTTGCAACAGAGCCGCCCCCAGGCCTACATTACTTGCATCTGTTCTCACCACAAAGTCCTGAGTCAAATCAGGCAATTTGAGAATAGGCTTACTAGTGAGTTTATCCTTTAACTCTTGAAATGCCAATTCACATTGCGCGGACCAAACAATTTTATCTGGATTTCCTTTGCGAGTCAGATCAGTCAGAGGAACACATATTGAGTTAAAATTTTTGATATATTTTTGGTAAAACCCACATAACGACACGACTGATCGCACGTCTTTTTTTGTTTGTGGTCTAGGTGCTCTCTGCAGTTTTTCCAAGTTCTTGGGGTCAGAGGTCATGTTACCCTGATATACAGTATGTCCCAAGAATTCCAACTCTTTGCATCCAATACAACATTTTGTTGGTCTAGCAGTTAAGTTTGCTTCTCTGAGCCTATCAAATAACATTTTCAGAGAGTTAATGTGTTCTTCAAATGTTTCTGTGGCGACGAGAATATCATCCATGAAATTCGTGATACATGGATTATTCAGGGGATCCAACAATTTGCGCATCATCCTAGAAAATACACTCGGAGCATTTTTCAATCCGAATGGTAGCATGTTGAATTCATAATGTCCTTCCGAGGTGCTAAAAGCTAAATAAGGTCTAACTTCAGGCTTCACTGGAATCTGGTAATAGCCTTTGCTAAGATCCACCTTCGAAAAGTATTTTGCCTTGTTCAATCTGGCAAATAACTGTTTTGTGTCTGGTAATGGATCCACTTGTCCTTCTGTGACAGCATTCAGTTTCCTGTAATCTATGCACAGTCTATGTTCCCCAGACGGTTTCCTCAACAAAACTACACTGGAGCTAAAAGAAGATTCACTGTGTGAAATAATCCCTTCTTTCAACAAATAATCTGTTTCCTCTTTCAATGCCTTCTCCTTCGCGAACGGAACAGAATAGGCTCTCATACAGATTGGGTTTGAGTCTACCAGCTTCATGTCATACTGTAGCAAATTTGTATGTCCTGGTTTATCTGTTAATACATCTGTATGTTCCTCCAGAACCTGTTGAACTCTCTCCCTCTGATTTTTAGTCAGGTGCTTACTGACTTTTACTTGTGCGGCTGTCTCACAGGGATGTAATGGGTATTCATGTGAGGTGAGTGGTTCCTTTTTCATTTTAGTTGCGATAGCCAAGGTCAGTAAGGGGGTGCTTTCCTGGAGTGGTCTGTCCAGATACTTCTTTAAAAGGTTTACATGATATACCTTCTCCTTCCCCTTTTTGTCAATTTTATAATTTGTTCTAGACACCTTCTCTAGAACCGTATATTGACCTTGCCATCCAATTTGTAACTTATTCTGGCTGCCGGGTAGTAGAAGAAGCACCTTCTCTCCCACAGCTAATTCTCTGTCCTTTGCTTTCCTATTAAAATACGCTGCATGTTTCTTCCTGGCTTGTCTCAAATTATCATTTGCCAGTTTCCATCCAGCTTTCAGACGAGTGGTCAGCTCGTTCACATATTGATATGATGAGGTAACAGTCTCTTCTGCTTTCTCATCTGTCCAGGTCCTTAATAAAGCTTCTAATGGACCTTTTATGGGCCTCCCAAATAGCAGGGTTGCGGGAGCCATCCCGGTTGAACTATGTGGTACCTCCCGATACGCAAACAACGCGGCGGGCAGAAATTGATCCCACATATCAGGTTTTTCATGTGCCAGCTTCCTCAGGATAGAAATGAGAGTCCCATTGAACCTCTCTACCTGGCCGTTCCCTTGTGGATGGTACGGACTACAATGAAAGTGTCTGGCTTGAAATAGCTTAAAAACTTCTTCCGTTAGTTTCCCCTTGAACTGTGAGCCATTATCAGTCAAGATTTGATGCGGGAATCCTAATCTTGTGAATATTGTAAGTATTGCCTCTGCTACATGTTTCGAATCAATTGATGGCAGGGCTACCGCCTCTCCCCACATAGAACAAGTGTCCACCAGAGTAAGGATGTAACTGTTCCTCCTTTTGGTCCGAGTGAGAGGTCCCACAATATCCACTGCAACCCTCTCAAAAGGTGTTCCCACTATGGGCATTTCCCCTAGAGTTGCAGGAGCAGTCCAATGCTTTGGAGCTACCCTTTGACATTCTGGACAGGATTTGACATATCTTTTTATATCCTTCGTTATCCCTGGCCAGAAGTAATGACACGCTATACGCTGTCCCGTGGCGCTGATCCCCATGTGACCACTAAAGGGAATCGCATGCCCTAGTTCCATCACTTTATCTCTATATGAAGTGGGAAGAACCAGCTGGTTGTGACCATTTGTTCCAGTTCCGGCCTTCCTGTATATCAATTTGTTCTTCATAAAGTACTCTCCCTTGCTTGGAGGTGTGTGGCATTTGGGCAATTTCTTAAAACATGGATTGAGTGTCCTATCCTCAGCCTGCGCCTTCCTCATCTCTTCTGGATGAGCATTTATAGGTTCACCTTCTTCCTCCTTTTTCTGTGACCTGGTCTGCACTGTCGCCATGATCACAGGTCTCTCGGGATTCCCCAAGAAGACGTATCTACACCCCAATATCAGAGGGTAGATTGGTTCATCTATCACTGCTGCTCTGATTTCTCCTTCCACATAGCGAGTTTTCACCGTTATCCTTGCGATGGGAAGTGTCATGAGTGGTTTGTCCTTAGTCGCCCCTTGTATTTCCACTGTTTCTGTGGTATACTGACTTGGGTCCACTAGGCTAGACTTCACAACTGAATCATAATCCAAACCTGTATCATATAGGCACCTTATGGTGACCCCATTACAAATAACATCCTCACAAACTGGGGGGTGATAAGGTTCCTGCTGTCCATTAGGATTAACCTTTAATCTTTGGTTCCCCGATTTCATTGCAGCAATGTTTGAAGGTTTCCTTTTACAAAATTCGGTGTTATGGTTGTCTTTCTTACACCATTTGCACCCTTGGTTAAACGGTTTTCCTTCATTATATTTTTGGTCATTGAACTGTGAGTTTCTATCACGATAATCATTTCGTGGCCTATCAAAGTTTGTCCTGCCTTTATTACCTTGTTCTCTGGTATCAAATTTACTAAATTGCTGTGGAGCTTTAAAATTTTCTATGTGCTTCTTTTTAGTGCCACTTACCTCTGCCTGGGCTGCCTGATACCTCTCAGCAACATTTAAAACCTCCCCCAACCTCTCTGCACCTTGTTCCATGAGAAATTTTCTCAGGTCTGGAGCCATGGACTCTCTTAATTGCTCTATCATGATCATCTCTTTGAGATCTTGCGTCTTCTCCAGAGCAGTCCATTTCTCCAAATAGGTTTCCAGTCTGGCAGAGAATTGGTGGTATGTCTTCCCAGACAACAGTTTGGCATTTCTAAACTTCTTACGATAAAATTCACCATTCTTTTCATATCTCAATAACAAAGCCTGCTTTAGCATGTCATAATTGTCTTAGTCGTCTCTATTCATCTTAGCAAAAACTTCATAAGAAGTACCTCTAAGCCCTTGGGATAACTTAAGACTCCACCTCTCTCTCTCTAACCCATACGTAGTAGCTAATAGTTCGAATCTACTGAGGTACCCCTCGATGTCATCGTCTTTCTCAACAAAATGGTCTAAATGAAACCCCATAGCTGAGGTTGAGGCTCCCTGACTAGGCGTGGCATCTGAGGGAAAGGGGTTGCACCATTTTCAGGAGCATGGCCTTGTAATTCCAGCTCCCTTAGTCGTAATTCGTGCTCCCTTTGCAATCTTCTATCTTCTGCTTCCCTTTGCTGTCGTTTTTCTTCTGCCTCCCTTTCGGCAGTCAATCTCTTATCTTCTGCTTCTAATTGGAGCCTTTTAATTTCCCTATCTGCCTCCAATGCCTTAGCCTCTTTGTCAGCCTCAATCTGCAGCCTCCTAAGTTCTTTATCAGTCTCAATTTGTAACCTCTTCTCTTCAGCTAACCTCCTATCTTCCCTTTTAATATACTTGTCACATTCTGAAGTTACATACTGAATTAAAACTTGACCCTCCATGTTCATTTCCTTCGCCGTCAGCACAGCAGCCGATCTAAATTTTGCTAGATCTGCCATACTAAATCACACAATTTAACAATGACTAAGGTAATTCCAAGTATATAATTACTAAGGTAATATATTAATTAATTAATCACCACTGGCTGTGAAGATTCATCAACTTTTACTTTCCACTTTTTATTTTAAGGGACACTTTTAAATTTATTCCCTTATGCCCCCAATAGTTTAATTCCCGGACCAGGAGACCCTAATATCTTTGATAAACTTAATCCCCGGACAAGACCCCAATATTTGTAGTGGTTTTAGATGTTATTGTATGGTTGTTATGTTACCTAGTGTACTGGATGAGGTCAGCTGTGAAGGCTCCTGAGATAAAAGTTTATGTGAGTTACAGAAGGCCTTTCTGCTACCACTTACGACCTCAAACAGACCTATTCTACTATAATGAATGTTAGCTACGTTAAAAGTCTAGGGTACTGAAATGTAATGTGTAGGTAATAAAATACACAGACACACACATGTAAATAATAAGTCTAATAATAATAATAAACTCTATGATAAACTGAACTAACACTGGCTGTTATAGTTTAAGTTTGAAAATTTTTTAAAATTTATTAGTCCTGAACCAATTGTTTCTTTTGGTCAGAACATATGAAATAATATGTATTTATCAATAAAATGCATATATATATTGCATAATCAAATGAATTTTTTGTACATAGGTATATTATTACAATGGTTAATATTAATAATATCTACAATGTCTTGGGAAAAACTAGCACTGGATGTTTAGTTGGGGTGGCGTCATCATGCCCAATCTATGGTTATAAAGTTCCTTGTCCTTGACATATGGACTGATATTAGTGTTTTTATAACAAGATTTTATTTCTTTATTGATGGTGGACACAGTTGATGAATCTACAGCAGGCCAGGTTTGCACTTAACTGGCCTGTGACGATGTAGTACAGAATTCGTGTGGCCCACTCCTCTCAGTAGCTAGAGTAAAATGTTAGGCTGCACAGGCATCCGCTCTTGTACTTCTACAAAAGCATCTGGCACAAGCGTAGTGCCAGATCAGAAACTCTGAAACCAAAATTTGTGCCATGTGTCAACACTCTGTTTACTGCGCCACTCTTACACACAACACAGCAAAACAACATTACACAGATTGGGTCAGATCTCTCTGACCAACTTAGCACATCTCACCCAGTTGTTATCAAATAGTACCAGTTTCCCAAGACTGCATTGCATCCGAAATATGTTCAATAGTTTCCTCTTCCATTCAATAAGGTGGGTGATATGTTCCCACTGATCTCAATTATAGATCCGCCTTCCATAGTCTTAGATAGGTTTTCATATATTATTTGGTTTGTCTCTAGGCCCTGGAGTGCTGCTGGGGACCTAGAGCAAGCACTCACTTGTCGTAATCATTTTTCATGATATGGCAGTATCAATCACTCAGAATATTAAAATAAACAAGATAAATGCTTTTTCCCTTACCACAATTCAGAATTGAGAACACAGTTACGTAGTACTAGCAAAACTCAGCTGAGCTGCTGGCTAGATTAGGGCGTCCCACTGATTCTTATTTAATAATTCCTGGAAATCACCTCTAGCAGTAACGTACTGTGTCAATGGACAGTCTTCTATAAAATGGCACAAGCGAGCGTCTGTCTTTCAGTACTATAAAAGCTTTTGTCCAATCAACGGACTTCCCCTCTAACTTTTCAAATATTCAAAATATAAATGTCCAATTTCAGTCCAGTCTCAGTCTAGTATGTAGTATTTTTCTGTCGGTCCGTCTGTCTCAACTTGATTTTTCACAAAATTACACTTGTTTTTTGGACTAACTGCAAGAAAAAACTACACAAACCTGCCCCATTTATTTATACGATTTCTATGCTAAGTTATTTTTAGCTACTATCCTCCGACTTTGCCCCTAGTTTATTGCAGTTTGATTTTTGCATTTTTAGGCTCAAGGACGCCAAAATGAAACTTTAGTGAAAATATGCACAAAAAACTGTTCGCTAGTCTGTATGGAACAATACGGTCTTTCGTCAATATCTTCCGTGTTATCTGTCCGTCTGTGTAATTAAAAGTATATTATTTCTCTGCTCAAGATGGGCTATCAAACTAGCTAGGTTTTATTTTCATAACTTTATTATTAAAGAAAACCCTACTTTTCTCAAGGTTAGTTTTGAAATTTGTTTTTGAATCTTCGGGTATGGCATTTGCCGCTATATTCAAATTAAAACGACCAATTACGGTAAAACGTCTAAGATACGTCTGTTTCTAATAAGAGCTAAGGTCTTTTTTTTGTCCATTTCCTTACATTGTATCAACTAGTGGAGTAATTTTTCCTTTAAACTACAATTTGCGTCTTTTTGCATTTTAGATTCAAACACGTGTTCAGACCGTCATAATTTTTTTTCTTTTATCTCCGTTTCTTCCCCGTCTAAAAGGATATGTCGGTTAGTTTGCATGTTCCAACTAGTTAGTTTGAATGGCGGTAGAAAGCGCTGGCGTAGGTGAAGAAGCCTCGGCATATCTTGCCTATATTTTTATCCCTACGTGTTATTTTACCCGTTATCTTTATAATTGGAGATATTTTAACGTTGTATCCCTGTAATATCACCACAATGCAGACACCTGAGACACGCTCATTTCACCAACATTAGAAATAGGTGGGCTTGAGGACAGAAATTAGCCCCTATTTTTACTTGTTACAGGTTTTATTCGTGTCATCAAAACTGAGATCGTGGGTCGTCAATCCAGCTGCCTGGAACTCCGCAGGAGCACAGAGATTGTACCTGAGATACATCTTTAGTCCCCCTCAGTCTTGGGTGGGCTAACGAAACGATCAACAGTGGGTGTTTTGTGTCAACCAAACTAAGAAGGACAGAACTTTTGAGAGATGAGTACACATTAGTACCTTTTCCGTCGGCAATTGTGAGCAAATTAACTGTCAGTGACGAAAAAGAGATTTAGCGTAGCAAGAGACAATAATAAGATCATAGCTGATAGATTATACGTAATTAACAGCACAGCTGATACATGTATTATAATTGAGTAACAGCACAGCTGATATAAATTTTTTGTTCCTATAATTGGAAGACTTGTAATATATATATTAATATATATATTTGTAAATCATTTGTAAACTTACAAATCCATTACATTCCATTTTCCAACATTCACCCTTCAGCATGAGAGTAGATAGTGTTTATACTAAATAAATAATAAGGAAATTGTATTTGAAGACTTGTCAATTTTATCATTGTTAAGTAAAATCTGTTTCCTTGTCTTAATATCACAGTTAGTTACACAGCGGAGGTGGCAATTTATGTCGGTCTCCTCTCTACTAATTTTTCGAGATCAGATCATTCACAGCCGTAACTAATTTGTGATACCAGTAGTTCTCTCAGACACTGGGACTTCACCATTTTCTGCAGAAATTCTATTTCTTTAATTGTTAGTACTATACTGATCCTACAGCCAAATAAAACCTCACGCCACAATTACAGCAAAAATTGGAGGCAACCAGTGACAGCTTGTCTGACTTCTTCTTGACTAGTTGAATTAGCAGTGCCGTAGACTCCGAATGTGCTAGATTATAAGTAACATTCGGCCCACGCATCCACATTGCTACTATATGACAAGGCTCCAATCAGAAGTGTTGTATTTTAACATTTCAAATGCCAAACTAATAGCAATCAACTTGCGTATTTTGGTAGGGGCTACCCCCACTACCCTCTCATGTAAATTCCTGCGTGACTCATAAGATGTGATTTTTTTTCAAAAGTCACTCCGATATAAGGTATTTTCTGTTCCGTTGATATTGATCATGCTTACACTCACGATTCATTAGATCTATCACTAACAATATCTTTCAAGATTGACAACTTATCGTAACTATTGCCTACGACAAATCTGCCCAGAAACCATTACATCATTGTTCATGTTCCAAAATCCTATTCTTATCCTAAGTGCGTGTCTTTAATCTGCCACCATATTTATATTTTCCCACACGTTCCTGTGCAAACAAGCAACTATCACACAACAAACCTGGGTTCTTGTTCCCTCTCAGACATAAATCGGACACTGCAGCCGTATTAGTGATAAGACAACTGACTTTGGCCATCTCCGCTTTGTTTATTTATTAATCCGGGCAGTCCCATTCACTGTCTGGTCGGAAAGGTGTTAAGCACTCATAAGCAACCTTTCACTCCACACATCCAGGAGCCCATATGAGGTCGAACGAAAGTCGGCGATTACAATAATTATTATAATTAGTAAAGATGGTCGATGAAGCCCAGACATTACAAGAATTGAAGGAAGAAAGTGTAACCAATGAATCGAACATCACAACTACTGACAGAGGTGGGAAAAAAGAAAGGAAAGAACACAGAATGAATTACAGGATGGCACAGGCAATTGTAACGAATGTGGTTGTTTCGTCACAAATACGTCACCCGATGCTAACATCTAAAGCTCAGAACATAATTCTAAGATTAAGAACTAAGGACTATCATCATTCAACACGAGATTTGTCTCATCAAAAACCCTCGGGAACTACACGAATTAGTATTAAAATAAATATAGGTAATTAACAGGCACTTGATGGACAGAAACGGAGACACCAGACAATAGAAAAGAAATATAGGTGACAGGCTCACCGGAAATCGAACTAAGGACTATCCAAACGACGCCATCGCCTTGTTGTAAAAGTAAATTGGGAAAGGACGCAGTCAGTTATAGCCCCCCCCCCCCCCCCTTTCTCCTCTCCCCCCCCCCCCCCCCCCCCCCCCATCCCACGATGCTTCATTGGCCGAGGTTCCAACTACAGTAAATAGGACCGGTGAACGACCCAGAGATTTTAAAACGCAATCATTAATATAACTTTTCTATCAGCAAGTTTAAACCAAAATAAAGTACGGAAATACTTGTGTCTAGTAATATTACTGCAGCTTTGGTGTAATATACTCCCTTATATTTGGTGTAATATACCCCCTTATATTTGGTGTAATAAACCCCCTTATATTTGGTGTAATATACCCCCTTATATTTGGTGTAATATACCCCCTTATATTTGGTGTAATATACCCCCTTATATTTGGTGTAATGTACCCCCTTATATTTGGTGTAATATACCCCCTTATTTGGTGTAATATACCCCCTTATATTTGGTGTAATATACCCCCTTATGCTAGCTAGCATCCAAAGCACAGAATATAATGCGTAGACCAAGAACACAAAAGCAAGAACAAAAACACTCAACATTCAACATGACTCACTCGTTAGAGACGATAAGTCTCAAGGCTGAGTTCTTTACCAGGCCCACTGCGTACTGCACAGGGAAGAACTTCTCCTTGAAAGTCCTCAGGTTGCAGGCTTCGTGAGTCCAAGTGTCGATAATGGCCTTGTCACCTATGAAGGCATAATCGCCCCTGTTGATTCTTTGCAGGTGGTCTTTGAGGTTCGGGGATAATACAGATGGGTCAGATTTGTTAAAGCTCTTCATGCCTTCCCAAACGGCGTGCGTTATCGGGTCCTTGGATTGCTGTGAATAATTACAGAGAATAGTATCTTTAACATTAGGGCATTATGATCATTATCAATTATAATATTAACAATTTTAAAAAAGTCCGTCCGTTTAGTTCCCGGAGGCTTCAGAAAAGTTAAAGAAAGAATAAGACTACCTCACCCCCGGGCATCTTGTGCATGGCGACTAATGAAGCTGTGCATCGGTTTCATAACCTTTTCATAAAAAAACAAGTTGTCACAGAGACCGTTGCAGGAGCATGTTAATGCTAGGTGCAGGCCTCCAGGCAAGGAGACCTGCTGCAGTAGTGGCTCCATAATCCGTAAGGAGCGCAAAGTAATATGATGATGATGATTATCATGTCACCATTATAATGATAGGAGCCACGATAGCGCAATGGTTAGTGCACTGGCTTCCTAGCTCGGTGGTCCATGGTTGGATCCCTAGTTGAGGTGGGATTTTTTAGACCACAAACGGCTCCGGGGTCGACCCCAAGTGTGTCGATGGTCAAGAAAATATGGGCCTAACACCATATTCCCAATATGCCCCAGTGGGCGTGTAACGGGATCCTTTACTTTATAATGATAACGACCGTTGTCAATACTGCTTTCATTATAATAATTTTAGCTACAAGAAATTAAAGTATAATTCAACTGTTAACATCAAAAGTACTAAGACTTTAAAATCTTCGCCTTAATACTGCTTTATTCCATCTGCACTTTTGACCTAAATTGGCCTGAGGTCATAAATCGATATCAAGTAGCTTTAATCTATCTTCTTTCACAAAATCTTACAGTTAACAGTCTCGATCATCGTGCAAAATGTCATTGCAGTGTGATATATCCTTCTTTCCCACAACCCACAAACTTTGAACGCGTCTTTCTCCAGACAAACTGATGTGAAGATGGAATAACGCAGTACGACAACGTTTTGTCACCATTACCGCATTCACTTCCCTTGAGAAGACGATATCTGTAGGACAGGAAACACATTGTGGAAAGTAGCTGATATCATTATAAGGCATTCTGGATTTCATAAAGTATGAGAAAATGTCGGAGACCGAAAAACACCCGGATAAGAAAATTGGAGACACGCTTGAAAGGAATGCAAAATACACGGAAAAGCCTTGAATGGATGCCACAGGTTTAGAGTGAATCTGTCGAAGATCGTTGCTTCATTTGGAACTGAAAGGTAATATATGCACAATGAATTAATTAATTCAGTGCTTCTTAACCACAGGAGCACTCGCGCAACTCGGTCTCTGGGGGTGCAAGATGTGCCAGATATTTTAAAAGGCGAATCATTATTAACATATTTTAGAAGGCGAATCATTATTAACATATTTTAGAAGGCGAATCATCATAAACGCATTATAATAAATACTTACATACTTAGTCGTTCCTCTTCTACCCTGAGGTGTAGAGATGTGCCAAAGTAAGAGAGAGCGCCATACTAACATATCGGCTGTCTTCCTCCTGGCCTGGTTCCAATCGATTCCTCTGTCCTTCAGAAATTATCTAATGTTGTTCTCCCAGCGAACTCTGGGTCGTCTGCATCCATGATTCTTGGTTTCCTATATTTGTCGTGGCAGCCGATCTTCTACCATTCTGCAGACATGGCCAAACCATCGTATTTGGGACTGTTCCACTTGGGTCTGCAGGGGTTTGGTTTTGAGGCCATGAGGTATCGTCTGATTGCACTTTATAATACACATAACTCATACGTATTTTGTACAAAATAAAACAACGGTAATATAATTCAATGAATATGTTGTACTTAAAATTAAACGTCTTCACAAAGGATCGATTGTTGGTGCGGGTTATACTTTAAAAAAAGTAGTATCGCTATGTCTACAGCTTTATGAAAAAAGCACTTGAAATTATTCATTAGAGCTCCCTTAATTTTCGAGTCACTTCCAGACAGCTTATCATTTTCTAGGCTCTCTACGTGCACTAAGTATATTAATAAAATGACAATTTGCTTTCATTGTCGTGTAAAAACACTTTTATCTTTTTCTCATTTGGGGCATATTTTGAAAGCTAGAAGATAATAGAGTGTGAGGCTTTTTGAGATGTTGTAAAGGGTTATGAGGCTTCTTTAGGTAATGTAGAGACTTGTGAGGCTTCTGTAGATGCTGTAAAGGGTTGTGGTGCTTCGTTAGATGCTGTAAACGGTTGTGAGGCTTCTGTAGGTAGATGCTGTAAAGGGTTGTGGTACTTCGTTAGATGCTGTAAACGGTTGTGAGGCTTCTGTAAATGCTGTAAAGGGTTGTGGTGCTTCGTTCGAGGCTGTAAAGGGTTGTGAGGCTTCGTTAGATGCTGTAAACGGTTGTGAGGCTTCTGTAGATGCTGTAAAGAGTTGTGAGTCTTTTTTTAGAAGCTGTAAAGAGTTGAGTCTTTTTTAGATGCTGTAAATGGTTGTGCTGCTTCATTAGATGTTGTAACGGGTTGTGCTGCTTCACTAGATGCTGTAAAGGGTTGTGGGGCTTCTTTAGATGCTGTAAAGGGTTCTGAGGCTTCTTTAGATGCTGTAAAGAGTTTTTGAGGCTTCTTTAGATACTTTAAAGGGTTGCGAAACTTCTTTACATGCTATTAAGGGATGCGCGGACTGTAAAAGGTTGACAAGAAGCACTAACGTATTGGATCTCATGCCGGCATGAAACGTCTGTTGCAGAAACTGGCATGTACGTGTTCCCCAAGGCTGAATATGGATAATAAATGCTGTTTTCTTAAATGTCTTTTAACGTGTTAGTTGATTAAAATAGTTGGTTGGTTGACTAGTTTTCGAATGGTTAGTCGGTACTGCCATTTAATTTACTCGATGAAGTGACAAATACTCGTTTGTTTCCAATTAATTTGTCTGTCATTCTCCTTATTTGTCCAGATTAATATTCATCCCTGATTTCTGTATTAGTGATCCCCTTGATACGCTGTTTAATCTTCTACTCTCTTGGCTTCCCTGAAGTTACTATGTGTCGGTACGTGATGAGTTACCCTAGGCGTCAGTTTTATGCATGCATGCCAAAACCGTATTTGCTGCCCCTTTCTTAATTGCTCCACATCTCCTTTCGTTCTGTCCCAAAGATTCATTTCTATCCGTCACCTTCCATTCTAAGTATACAAAACACACTAATTGTCTTCATGTTGTTCTCAAGCATATACTCCTAGATTATTTTATCAAGGAAAGAGTTAGGTTCTTGTCCAGTCTTTCTCATTTATAAAATTACTTGGAAAAAAAAAACTTCTATCTAGTTTATGTAACCCTAGTGAACTAATATTAAGAATAATATGCAGATTTGGGTGGGTGAAGAGTTGTGTAATTATTATTAATATAGTACAAGTGAAATTTAAAAAAAAACATAATGTCTAGACAAGGAAGAATAGACAAAAAATATGTTTGTGTCTATTTATTTATGAATACCTTCAGAAACAGTTCCTGCGGCTGAAACTGTGGAAGAATAAAATAAAAATATTAGTACACAGTCACAGTTAAAATCAGTGCGTAATACACTATAGCGAAAGGTTTTCCTAATATGATAATAGTGGTAGAGCAGAAGTAGAATCTCTCTCCAGAAAGTATGAAGTTCCAGTGCCTGAGAAGTACACTGGTATCACAAGTGTGTTACAGCTATGAATACTCTGAGCTGGACAATAGAGTTAGGCTTCAGAAGTATAAGTTGCTACTTTCGCTATAGTAACCCTATGTGATAATATAATTAAATTTGAAAAGGTAACTCAAAATTTAACAGTTAAAAATTTAACAAGTCAAATGAGTACAATTTCATAATTTATTATGTACATCTATATATTCTATTCTTGTGATGAGAAATGGGTGTTGGTAGATGGTAAAATGTATGATTATTTACAGTTACAAATTCAAATAAACAAGCGAAAAAGTCTTGGATTTATCTTCCACTAAAATTACAACAAAAGGATTGTCACATTATCTCTTGCCATCTAGTTGTCATCATTAGACAGTCGTTTTAGAAACTGCTCACAGTGTTTGTTGGATGGATACACATATAACTCATCTTATGTTACTAGCCACGTCTGCTCGAGGTTCCTGAGACACACTTGAATACGGATGACTTTCCTTCAGCCCGCCCTATAACTACGGGGGACTAAGGTGTTGAAGATTGGTTGACCTCTAGGCTTCAGTTAGCTGGATCAACGATCCTCAAGTCTTTAGTTTCTCGATCAGGAATGATCATAAACATTGATCATAAAACCTGGAACAAAAGGTAATAGGTGGCCATGGTGTTCCAACAATCTCACCACCCACTGCTGTTCATGATGCGACCATGTCTTCAGTGTTTATATATAAATGAATGAATCATGGTAGTATGTTACAGAGATAGCATGATAAGATCATGTATACTGTGCAGAATTAACAAAATACATGAATTATCACATGTTATGATACATGGGTACGATATAACCTTTGCCTTCCACTCATGGATGCCAAGTCACTTATGTACTTGCTGGTATGTCGTAAGCTTCCAGGCAAAAATTAGCCATGATATATTTGGCTAACCAATTAATGGTTATGCTTCCTGACAATGCCGGTGAAGGTTATCTCTGGTTAGCGTCATTCCCTTTTTTTATTATATCTGATACAATCAATCAGAAATAAAATCTGAAATAAAATGATATTAGTAATACATATATCTTTAATAAACTTACATACCCTCTTAGGATTTATAAGCTCACGGTGAGACTGTTTTTGTTGAAGTTAATCTGCCCTGCATGCAGCGTGAAAAAATAACTTTTCTTGCAGATACTGTCTTCCAGTTTCTCACTCTGGCTTCTGGATTTGGTGTGTGTGATTTCCAATGCGCCGCTCTGTCCTTATATTTCAGTCTCTCGCCCGTACGAGAAAGCACCTCTAAAAATCCCAAAAGATTTTCGTTTAATCTCGGTTTGAGGCGATTTGAGGCGATCTGTGCTTTTCCTGTACTTGTTTTTTTCTTCTGTTCACCACACACTTATATCCTTCCTTCCTTCCTAGGTATCATTTCCTTTTCCCCCCATATGAGGCTTCCATTCTATTCATTTTATATTTAAATCCGTTTAGGCATGTAGTTAAAATAAATGTTTAAAGATTATTAGCTAACTTTTAGCAGATGTGATGAAAGTGAAAAATATTAATTATCTTTAAAACTATTTATATTTGAATAATATCCTTTTGGATATAATTCCTAGTCTATCTCCTTTGTTGAATTATTTTTATTTAATTGTAGTCCAACCAGGCGTTCTCTTGTAGTTAATAATTTAATGTCCAGTAAATGCAAACTTTTAAGGTACGCCATACATTCCTATATAGCTATTTCCTCATTCTTCCGTAATATTGTCTAGCTTAATTGTAATTCACATTTCCCGTCTTTAAACTTCAAAGAAAGACCCGCCGAGCCGACCTTGCGCTGTGTGTGTGTGGGTGTCGCGCTACACATTTTTTCCACAACAAACCAAGAGGAACCAAATTTCGCTACAGAGCCCTCTTCTTTAAAACAGTGCATGCACAGTTAACTTTTTGGTAACTCATGCTGCAGTTTCTCCTTACTTTTCTGTTTCTCTATATCTCCTTTGATAGGATGCCGACTTAAAAAATCGGGTCCAAGATTGTCCCGTCCTGGTATGTATCTCACATTGTGTCACGTAGGGTTTATATTCATTTAATTTCCTACATCTTCTTCCTATTCGTTCACCCAAATTCTCTCTTTTATTATCTCTGTATTTCATTTTTCCCGTATATTTTTCATCCATTCGTTTTGCGAATATTATTTTCATATAATTCGCAAACTTTACCTGTTTTCCTTTCTCTTAAACTGAGAATCGCGCTAGGACGATATTACGTAGATGTCAGGGCTGCAGGGCGTCAGAAGGCGTGATAAGTCGGTTCGCTGAACACAGGACGTAGCAAATCGTCTACATTCTCACCGAGCGCGCGAGCTTCTTCTCGACATAAGTCCCGGTGAGGTGTGATACTTTACATCTGCACCGGTCAGTATCCAGACATTTGTCTGGAAAATCCCAAACTGACACGGCGCTCACGGTGGGCCATGGTCAGCTGTAGTGTGAAAACTGCCCTGAAATGGAGTCAGGCTGTCTGGGATTTGAAACTGACACGCGTACATCGTGGTCAGTAGGTGACAGTTACGACACGCGTTAAGCGGACGTAAATGTTGGGAGTAGGGGAGATAATTTCGCTTGGCGAAATAGTTTGGGCCCTTTGTCTGATTTTAAGATATTGGCCAAGTTTGAAACTTTAATTTCATTCTCGCTCATAGACTCCACAGTAGATAGGTCGCTCGAAAACAGAATAGCTGTTAGCGAAGATCTCAGTTTGTTTCGGCAATTTGTCGAACTTCTAGACTTCCAGAAATATTTTCAGCATTTTATTCTTAAGTTGTGCGACTACCTGTAATTCTGTGGTTGAGGTAATTAATATGATAGATATATAGATTTTGTGAGTGTTAAAGTGTTAAATCGCTTAATTCATTTTAATCTATTTCTTTAGCGCAGAAGAGAAATAAAGTGGTAGGCTATTATATTTTCTAGGGAAGCATTCAGTGGAAAGCAGAATAAAATTAAAATTTCTAGCTTATAACGGCAATTGTAGCTATTTATAAATTTAATTTAACTGCTAATACTCAGTCGAGTGTATTTTTCTAAACTAACGTATAAACTCTAGAATCCAGCCTCATGAATGGTGACGGAATACGCACGTGTTCTTAATTTATGAGGATTGCTGATTTTTAAATATAACTTACGTCACGGGAAGTTTAAATGATAAGCAAAGCTCTCTGCTTGCAAGTTTAAATGTAAGTTTTAACCAGTACAGATTCTGTTTATTATATTATATGTGTTATTTTTCCTCCACACAGTGAAAGTTTTGGGGTGACCCTAACTTTACCAGCACCTAGTAGTAGTTTCCATACTTGTGAAGAAATAGACAGTCCTTATTTTGAACCACGTGGGTTTTCTCAAGTAACACTGATCTGACGGTGCAAGTTAGACAGAAATACTAATATCCCTATAACGGGTTTTCAAAGACTGTAATGATAAATACTGGACCTTGGAGCCAGCACTTAATTTCTTCTAGAAACTCTATATAATTTGCTGCCTGGTGGCGTGAATATTAACAATCATTTCCCGACTAGATTATATCTTGTGGACAAATCTGTGGTGTGACTAAAGTGAATCCTATACTGAGGGAAGGCACCGACCTGACATTCATCATTTTTTTAGAAACCTACGCTATTGACACTGTGCTCTGCTAACTCCCGCGCCTGGAATAATTGTTAGGTGACTTAATCAGACATTTGAACAAATTTGCATACCCAAGTAGTCGTTCCCGGAGACTCCAAGTTAAATACGTCTTTTGGAACTGGGGACTTCTTGGCAGAAGACTGCATTTTTTGAGTCTGTGTGAAAATCTAAAATCAATGTGTTCCAAGAGGCAGCAAGCAAAGTCGTGAGTACAAGTATGAGAAGCCATGGCGGAATGAATGAGTGTACGCTGGTTTGAGTGATATTTTTCACTATTTTATCTTTGACACCCTGTTGCTGTCCTAATTTTTTTTCAATCTGCATAATTTGTTGCTAAGGCTAGAGTTCTTGTGTTTTTGTCTTAGGTTAAATCAGATTTTTTTTTCAAACTCTGTGCATATAATTACGAGATAAAACAAAGAAAACTCTTAGACTCAAACCCTATGTATCTGTGACTCGGGCGCCATCATCTGTTCTCTTAACGGGGCCGGGCTAAACCTAGAGTTAACACTATAACGGGGCTATCATCCTTGCAACATTTCCTTGAATTTTTATGACTATGTGTATATGTATTTTCCTTGATGTACTTTCTTTGATGTTGTGAGCCGATTTTTCCTGATATTAAAATCGCTCTTGAACTTAATAATCGTGTTTGGTCAGCTCGTTCTATATAATATATATATCATTGTTATAGTTTTCCCACGTCTGTGTGTTTACCTGTCGTCACGTGTATGTGCGTGCCTGTGAGTGATAGAAATATACGTAATATGTATATTGGTGTAGTCTGTCTGACGCTGTAACAACTGTTGTAGAAGATAGGTGAGAGAGAGAAGAATTCTTTTCGCTTTCAGAGACAGCCACTATATCAAATCTATCATCTCACGTGTGTGGAAATTCTATTACCTTTCACTAACTCTCACTGAGTCTATCACCTATTCAAACCTATTCAGAAGGGACCAAACCTAGTCTTAATTCTCCTATCGGAAATCTACGACAAATGAGGGCTCGTTTCCGGTCTTTGAACTTAGAATAGGAAGACGAGTACGACAAATGTACGGAATTGAACAAAATAAGTACGACAAATCTGGTCTCGTGTAACTGGATTTTGTAATTAAGATTCTGTATTCTGATATAGAGTAAGAGTGTGATGTCTTGTGACTGTGTATCTTTTAAAAATAATTACCCCCTAGACTAGCGATCTGTTTACGGGCGTGCTGACCACACAAACTAATAAGTTTTTTTTTCCACAGCATCTTTGAATAATATACATTTTGGTTACAGGTTGATTTTGTCGGGATATATGTTAACTGCTGATTGTAATACTAAATGCTGGTAAAGTGGTGAGTGTATAACATTCACTGGGTACTGAGGCAGAACGGCGTTTGAACTAAGTTAAGGAGTGTGTTTCGGACTTTTTGTCCAGATTAATTCCCTCCCTTACCCGATCTGACTTCAGGGGCGAACTTATAGTGGATTTTTTAAAATTAAGGGATTATTTTTCTCTTTAATTTTTGCAATATTCTTTTGCTTTTCCACTGTAGCAACTTATTTTTCAGTTGTAATCTTAACTACCATTTATTTGGCGTAGTCGTGTTTTGCATTGAGTGCTTTATTGCCGATAATAGCAGCGATAGTTAGATTTTATTTTGGAGGAGGTATCCCAGGGTTAAATATATCATCTTTTGATTTTTGGTAATTTTTTTTCTCGTAAGTGGTAGGAACCAGTGTATCCTTTTTCCTATTTTCTTTCTCCACTAGTGTCAGTCACTGACATAATATGGCCGAGAGGGCAAAGCTTAGACAACTTCTCAGGGACGAAGCGAGAGAGGAGGGACTGGAAGGAGAGGAAGCGAAAGCTTTTGTCAGAGACGAACTTGAGAGATATGATGCGGAGAGGAAAGCAGCTGAAGCTAAAGAGGAAAAAGAAGAAGCTAGGAGGAAAGAAGAAGCAGCCGAAGCTTTACAGCAGAAGAAGATGGACGAGGAAATGGAAATTCGCAGGATGCAGCATGAGGAAAGGGAAAAAGAGAAACAGAGACAGCATGAGCTGGCGCTTAAGACTCTAGAGTTCCAAAGCCGTGGTGCTGCCTCTACCTCCAGCAATGGAGAGTCTTCTCCTCATTCTTCCTTAACTGACCCTGCTAACACTCAATCTCTTCAACTAAATGCTATGTCTTTCACTCTAGAATCTTTCCCTTGTCCCAATGAGAAGATTGACACATGGCTAGAGAAATTTGAGAAAATTGCAACTCTGTACGGTTTAGAGAGGTCGCGTTGGAATATGAAACTTTCCCAGGCCCTAAAAGGTTCTGCTTATGATGTTTATTCTAAGCTGGAAAGTAGCCAACAAGACGACTACGATGTGTTGAAGAAAGCGTTACTGGAGCGCTTTGAAATGAACGCTCGCAAGTTTTTGCAACTGTTTCGCAACAGCCGGAAAGAGAATTCTGAAACTTTTCACCAGTTCTCATCTCGTCTTAAGGGATATCTAACAAAGTGCCTTGAGCTTTCGCAGCTCCCCTCTACCTATGAAGGTCTTGAGGAACTTGTTCTAACTGAACAAATAAAGAACACTTTGTCTGCTGATACCCGGAGATTTCTCGCTGAGCAGGGGGCAGAAAAACTTGAAGACATTTTGGAAAAGTCTGAGCGTTATCACAATGCGCTGGCTGAACTACCGGCCACAAAGCGGAAACCGACAGAGGAGCATTTTCGAAAACATAACCTAGAGCAATCTTCTCAGGCTTCTAACCAAAACAACCACAGAGAAACTGGACCTCAAAACCCCCCTCCTGAAAAATCCAAGTTCTACAAGAACAAGTACCCCAACCACCCCAAACAGTCTGATCAACCCGACCGCCCTACATGGCAGCGTAGCCAGAAAGGACAAGGTGGCAAAGGGAGAACCCCTGAGCACGGGACATATGATCAGACCGAGCACACCGAGCCGAAACGCATCGGATGCTTATTGACAGTCTCGCAAGGCGGAATTATTGACAGTGATTCCCAACCTGTTGGGGATAGACCCTCAACGCGAGGTACTGTTACTTTGAACGGTTCTCAAACTTCTTGCTTATTTGACACGGGGCTTTCTTATGATTGCATTGTTGCCAGAAACCTGGTTAAACCCGGTCAAGAGACAGGAGAGACCGTCAAACTTTGTGGAGTTCGTAAGAGTGATGCACCTACAGCGCTTCCCATCGCATTGGTGGAGATACACTCTGACTTTGTCAGAGGTGTGATCAAAGCGGCTGTTATGGATGATCCCATCTACCCAGTCATACTTGGCGGGAGATACGTGTGTATTGGGAAACCGGAAGAGCCGATTGTGGCAGCAGTAACTACAAGAGGGCAAACCAAGAAGGAACGGGAGCCTGCGCCTAATTTGTTACCTATGGAACTTAAAGAAGCGCAATAAAAGGACCCTACTTTGGCACCCTGCTTTAGGAAACTGCCCATGGCTAAGGAACCCAAACAGCACGGGGACATTTTTTCTGAGGATGGCGTACTTTATCGGAGAACGGGCAAGCCTGACCAAGGTTACAACCAGCTCCTAGTACCGAAACAGTACAGAAGCCAAATCCTAGAAATGGGGCACTCTCTTCCCTTTAGCGGACATATGGGACAGAACGCCACAAACCAACGTATAACCACTCATTATTGGTGGCCAGGAGTAAATACTGATATTATCAGATATGTCAAATCCTGTGCCCAGTGCCAACGTGTACCACCCAAGCAACGGACACCCCCAGTCCACATGGGTGAAATGCCAATAATGGGAACACCATTCGAACGGGTTGTGATCGACATTTTAGGGCCTTTCGAAAGGACTAAAAGAAGGAACAGGTTCATCCTGACCTTAGTCGATACATGCACTTTATGGGCAGAAGCTATCCCGCTAACATGCGCAGATGCCAAGCATGTCGCAGAAGCCCTCGTGCAGATTTTCACTCGGTTGGGATTCCCTCAGCAAGTGTTGACGGATAATGGATCTCCATACCGAAACCTGTTGATGGATGAGATCGTTAAGATCTTGAGGACCCAGCACATCCACACTAAGCCATATACTCCGGCCGGAAATGGGCTCGTGGAACGTGCTAATGGAAACCTCACCATGATGCTAAGTAAGCTGGCACAAGTGAAACCTGAAGATTGGGATCTCTGTATTCCTGCAGCATTATTTGGCTACAGAGAATCTCCTCATACTTCCACAGGATTTCCGCCAGCTACACTCTTATTCGGCAGACCCATTAAGGGCCCGCTTGAAGCCTTACTTCAGTCTCTGACAGACGAGAAGGCTGATGAGACAGTTGTCTCAGCCAGTAAATATGTGTCGGTTTTAAAGGAACGGTTGAAACTAGGGTGGGACCTAGCAACGACTAACTTTAAGCGAGCACGCACAAAGCACGCTAACCGATACAGGAAAGTCGCGGAAGAGAGAGAACTGGAAGCAGGAGAGAAAGTTTTGGTGTTACTCCCTACCGAGAACAACCAACTGAAGATCGGATGGCAAGGGCCGTTTACCGTCCTGAAAAAGATTTCTAAGGCTAACTACCAGATCTCTATTGAAGGAAAGGAGAAGGTTTTCCATTTAAATCTCTTAAAGAGATACTTGGAAAAACCAGTGCCAACCTCCGACCATCTCCTGACGATCGCCAAAACTGACGAAGATGATGATAGTGGCAGGGATATTCCACCGCTATCACAGGAAATCTTTCAAAAATGTCAGAAGCGGCGACGCTCTTTCAAGCGCGCATATGAGACATTCCAGGGGAAGGAAACTTTGAGGAGTGGACTTGAGTAGGAATTGGACAGAGATGGAGGGGGAAGATGAGAGGGAAGAGGACAGACACCCCGAAGCTACGGTTATAGGAAATTAAACTCCATAACGTAGACATGGAGTGCTTCCATATCTTAAAGGGGGGAGGCTCTGTCACGTAGGGTTTATATTCATTTAATTTCCTACATCTTCTTCCTATTCGTTCACCCAAATTCTCTCTTTTATTATCTCTGTATTTCATTTTTCCTGTATATTTTTCATCCATTCGTTTTGCGAATATTATTTTCATATAATTCGCAAACTTTACCTGTTTTCCTTTCTCTTAAACTGAGAATCGCGCTAGGACGATATTACGTAGATGTCAGGGCTGCAGGGCGTCAGAAGGCGTGATAAGTCGGTTCGCTGAACACAGGACGTAGCAAATCGTCTACATTCTCACCGAGCGCGCGAGCTTCTTCTCGGCATAAGTCCCGGTGAGGTGTGATACTTTACATCTGCACCGGTCAGTATCCAGACATTTGTCTGGAAAATCCCAAACTGACACGGCGCTCACTTGGGCCATGGTCAGCTGTAGTGTGAAAACTGCCCTGAAATGGAGTCAGGCTGTCTGGGATTTGAAACTGACACGCGTACATCGTGGTCAGTAGGTGACAGTTACGACACGCGTTAAGCGGACGTAAATGTTGGGAGTAGGGGAGATAATTTCGCTTGGCGAAATAAGTTTGGGCCCTTTGTCTGATTTTAAGATATTGGCCAAGTTTGAAACTTTAATTTCATTCTCGCTCATAGACTCCACAGTAGATAGGTCGCTCGAAAACAGAATAGCTGTTAGCGAAGATCTCAGTTTGTTTCGGCAATTTGTCGAACTTCTAGACTTCCAGAAATATTTTCAGCATTTTTATTCTTAAGTTGTGCGACTACCTGTAATTCTGTGGTTGAGGTAATTAATATGATAGATATATAGATTTTGTGAGTGTTAAAGTGTTAAATCGCTTAATTCATTTTAATCTATTTCTTTAGCGCAGAAGAGAAATAAAGTGGTAGGCTATTATATTTTCTAGGGAAGCATTCAGTGGAAAGCAGAATAAAATTAAAATTTCTAGCTTATAACGGCAATTGTAGCTATTTATAAATTTAATTTAACTGCTAATACTCAGTCGAGTGTATTTTTCTAAACTAACGTATAAACTCTAGAATCCAGCCTCATGAATGGTGACGGAATACGCACGTGTTCTTAATTTATGAGGATTGCTGATTTTTAAATATAACTTACGTCACGGGAAGTTTAAATGATAAGCAAAGCTCTCTGCTTGCAAGTTTAAATGTAAGTTTTAACCAGTACAGATTCTGTTTATTATATTATATGTGTTATTTTTCCTCCACACAGTGAAAGTTTTGGGGTGACCCTAACTTTACCAGCACCTAGTAGTAGTTTCCATACTTGTGAAGAAATAGACAGTCCTTATTTTGAACCACGTGGGTTTTCTCAAGTAACACTGATCTGACGGTGCAAGTTAGACAGAAATACTAATATCCCTATAACGGGTTTTCAAAGACTGTAATGATAAATACTGGACCTTGGAGCCAGCACTTAATTTCTTCTAGAAACTCTATATAATTTGCTGCCTGGTGGCGTGAATATTAACAATCGTTTCCCGACTAGATTATATCTTGTGGACAAATCTGTGGTGTGACTAAAGTGAATCCTATACTGAGGGAAGGCACCGACCTGACATTCATCATTTTTTAGAAACCTACGCTATTGACACTGTGCTCTGCTAACTCCCGCGCCTGGAATAATTGTTAGGTGACTTAATCAGACATTTGAACAAATTTGCATACCCAAGTAGTCGTTCCCGGAGACTCCAAGTTAAATACGTCTTTTGGAACTGGGGACTTCTTGGCAGAAGACTGCATTTTTTGAGTCTGTGTGAAAATCTAAAATCAATGTGTTCCAAGAGGCAGCAAGCAAAGTCGTGAGTACAAGTATGAGAAGCCATGGCGGAATGAATGAGTGTACGCTGGTTTGAGTGATATTTTTCACTATTTTATCTTTGACACCCTGTTGCTGTCCTAATTTTTTTTCAATCTGCATAATTTGTTGCTAAGGCTAGAGTTCTTGTGTTTTGTCTTAGGTTAAATCAGATTTTTTTTTCAAACTCTGTGCATATAATTACGAGATAAAACAAAGACAACTCTTAGACTCAAACCCTATGTATCTGTGACTCGGGCGCCATCATCTGTTCTCTTAACGGGGCCGGGCTAAACCTAGAGTTAACACTATAACGGGGCTATCATCCTTGCAACATTTCCTTGAATTTTTATGACTATGTGTATATGTATTTTCCTTGATGTACTTTCTTTGATGTTGTGAGCCGATTTTTCCTGATAATAAAATCGCTCTTGAACTTAATAATCGTGTTTGGTCAGCTCGTTCTAGATAATATATATATCATTGTTATAGTTTTCCCACGTCTGTGTGTTTACCTGTCGTCACGTGTATGTGCGTGCCTGTGAGTGATAGAAATATACGTAATATGTATATTGGTGTAGTCTGTCTGACGCTGTAACAACTGTTGTAGAAGATAGGTGAGAGAGAGAAGAATTCTTTTCGCTTTCAGAGACAGCCACTATATCAAATCTATCATCTCACGTGTGTGGAAATTCTATTACCTTTCACTAACTCTCACTGAGTCTATCACCTATTCAAACCTATTCAGAAGGGACCAAACCTAGTCTTAATTCTCCTATCGGAAATCTACGACACATTGAACGAATATGGAGATAACAGTAAACTCCACCTTAAAAGTCGTGAATTTAATTTTTTAGACACTGCTAAAAACATCAAAGGCTGGTGATCACTTTCCACAATGAAGTGTTTCCCGTAAAGAAAAGGGGCGAATTTGTTGACCGACCAGACCAAAGCGAGGCATTCACGTTCAACGGTAGAATAATTTCTTTCAGCTGCATTTAACTTTCTACTGGCAAAAGCTACTGGTAGAAGCATATGTGGCGGTGTGTCTGCCCGCTGTAGTAATGTTGCTCCGATGCCTACATTGCTAGCATCTGTTCTTAGTACGAATTCTTGTGTGAGATCGGGAAGGGCAAGGATAGGTTTATTTGTCAGCTTACTTTTCAACTCTGTATAAGCCTGTTCACGCTCCGCAGTCCATTGTATTTTATCCGGCTGACCTTTTTTGGTTAAGTCGGTTAATGGCGCGCATAATGAGTTGAAATGGGGTATATATTTCTGATAAAACCCGCACAGTGACACAAAGGATCTTACATCCTTCTTAGTTTGTGGTCTTGGTGCTTTTCTCATTTTCTCTACATTCTTTGGGTCAGTAGACATTTGCCCTGTAGAGATAGAGTGACCTAAAAATTCCAATGTCTCACATCCAATATGACACTTAGTTGGGCGTGCTGTCAATCCCGTTTCTCTCAATCTACCTAACAACATGGAGAGTGCTACTATGTGTTCCTCGAATGTAGTGGTAGCAATCAGAATATCATCCATGAAGTTGGTGATATGAGGATTTTGTAATGGTTCCAACAATTTCCTCATCATTCTGGTGAAGATACTTGGAGCATTTTTTAAACCAAATGGGAGTACATTGAACTCGTAATGTCCATCCGGTGTACTAAAGGCCAACAGTTTCCTAACTTCTGGTTTCACTGGTATTTGGTAGTATCCCTTGCTTAGATCTACTTTTGAAAAATACCGAGCCTTACTCAAGGTAGCAAACAACTGATTGGTGTCAGGTAATGGGTCTACCTGAGATTCAGTGATAGCATTTAGTTTCCTATAATCAATGCATAACCTGTGTTCACCACTAGGCTTCCTTAATAGCACCACACTTGAGCTGTATGGAGATTCAAACTTTGAAATCATTTTCTCTCTTAAGAGATAGTCAATCTCATCCTTGAGTGCCTGTCCTTTAGCATAAGGTATAGGGTATGTCCGCATACAAACTGGTGTAGGGTCAGTAATCGTCATGTCATACTCTAACAGATTAGTACACCCCGGCTTATCTGTGAGTACCCCAGCATGGATTTCTAACACCTCCTGAACCTTTTTCCTCTGCTCAAGAGTTAAATGTTCACTCACATTAACCTGAGCATAGCTTTCCGTAGTTGTTAGGGGGTATTCCATGGAGGAAATTGGTTCATCCTGCATTTCTGTTGCAATGGCCAGGGTCATGATATGTGCAACTTCTGATGCTTCCCTGTCATAATACTTTTTAAGAAGGTTGACATGATACACCATCTCCTTTCCCTTCTTGTCAATCTTATAGTTGGTCCGGGAAAGTTTTTCCAATATGACGTAGGGACCCTGCCATCCAATTTGCAATTTATTATTGCTGCTGGGCAACAGTAACAGAACCTTTTCTCCCACCTCAAGTTCCCTATCTTTTGCTGTTTTATTATAGTAAGCAGCCTGCTTCCTCTTGGCCTGTCTCAAGTTATCATTGGCCAGTTTCCAACTTGTTTTCAATCGAGCTGTCAACTCGTTGACGTATTGGTAGGAAGAAGTCACGGTTTCTTCTGCTTTTTCATCAGTCCATGTCCGCAACAATGCTTCCAGTGGACCTTTGATTGGTCGTCCAAACAACAATGTAGCTGGAGCCAATCCGGTGGAGTTATGTGGGACTTCCCTATAGGCAAATAGTGCCGAGGGTAAGTATGTGTCCCAAGTTTCAGGTTTCTCACTAGCCAACTTTCTAAGGATTGAAATGAGCGTGCCATTGAACCGCTCTACTTGACCATTCCCTTGGGCGTGGTACAGGCTACAGTGATAATGTCTAGCTTGAAATAACCTGAATACTTCTTGTGTTAGCTTTCCCCTAAACTGAGAACCATTGTCAGTCAATATTTGATGTGGGAAACCTAATCGGGTGAATATTGTTAACAGTGCCTCTGCCACATGTTTCGAATCTATCGATGACATTGCTACTGCCTCTCCCCACATAGAGCAAGTATCGACCAAGGTTAAAATATATGCATTTCTCTTCTTGGTCCTACTGAGGGGTCCAACAATATCTACGGCAACACGTTCGAAGGGCGTTCCCATAATGGGCATTTCTCCCAGTGTTGCCGGTGCAGTCCTATGTTTAGGAGCTACTCTTTGGCATTCTGGACAGGATCTCACATACCTCTTTATGTCCTCTGTGATCCCTGGCCAAAAGTAGTGACAGGCTATCCGTTGTCCAGTGGCCCCTATCCCCATATGTCCACTGAAGGGTATAGCATGTTCTAGCTTCACAACCTGCTCCCTGTATGATTTTGGCACTACAAGCTGTCCATGTCCTGTTGGTCCTGTTCCAGCTTTTCTATATAGTAGGCGATTTTTCATATATGTCTCCTTTCTCTTGAGGGTTATGGCTTTTAGGTAATTTGCCAAAGCAAGGCTTCAATGTTCTGTCAGCAGTTTGAGCCTTTCTCATCTCTTCTGGATGAGTATTTATGATAGTGTCCTCCTCTTTCTTAGAGCTTGCCCTGGTCTGGACTGTTGCCATCACTATGTGTCTTATAGGTTCTCCTAGAAAGACATATCTACATCCCAGTATTAATGGGTAGATAGGGTTGTCCATCACTGCTGCTTTGATCTCTCCTTCCACATAGCGAGATCTTATATTGATTCGGGCTATGGGCAGAGTCATGGTTCCTGCTCCCTTGACTGGTCCTCTGATTTCCACGGTTTCTGTGGTTATCTGTTCAGGACTCACCAGAGAAGAGCACACTACTGAGTCAAAGTCCAAGCCTGTATCATATAAGCACAGTACTTGGGTGCCATTCAAGGTCACTTCCTCACAGACAGGGGATAATGGAGGTCCTTCTGGCTATCTGCCAGGTCCTTCCTTCCCTTGTTTCCTGTTGTAAGGCATGCAGCGTGATGAGGAGGGTTTTTCCGTCTGCATTCCGCAGTATTGTGGTTACTCATTTGGCAAGATTTACACCACTTTCCTTCCTTTCTTGAAGGTTTCTTATCTGATCCTAGAGGGTTTTTGTCTTTATAATCAGTTCTGTGTTTGTTCTTGTTGAAATTGTCCCTGTGTTCGTAGTTGGTAAAGTTTTGTGAAGGTTTGAAGTTCTCACCCTGCTTCTTCTTATTTCCTGATACTTCTGACTGAGCTGCTTGATATCTCTCAGCCATGGTTAAAATATCTTCCAATCTCTCTGCTCCTTGCTCCATAAGAAATTTTCTCATTTCCTGAGGCATGGATTCTCTCAGTTGTTCCATCATGACCATTTCTTTTATATCTTGACATTTTCCTAAGCTAATCCATTTTGTCAGATAAGTTTCCAATCTGGCAGAAAACTGGTGATAGTTTTCTCCTGGAAGTAGCTTAGCAGTTCGGAATCTCTTTCTATAAGATTCAGAATTCTTTTTGTACCTGACCAATAAAGCTTGTTTTAAGATTTCATAATCTTCCTGGTCTTCTTTTAAGAGTTTTAAATAAACATTGTATGAAACTCCCCTCAACCCTTGAGATAGTTTAAGGCTCCATTTTTCTTTTTTCAATCCATAGGTAGAGGCCAATCTCTCATATCTATCCAGGTACGAATCAATGGCGTCCTACTTTTCAATAAATGGATCCAGGTGGAAACTCATGGCTCCATTAGCCGTGCTATGGTTGGAGCTACTCTCAGAGTGAGGTGAGCTAGCACCATGATTGCTAGCTGCTCCCTGGAGTTCAAGTTCCTTTAAACTTAACTCATGAGCTTTTTGTAACCTTCTTTCTTCAGCTTCAGCTTCCAACATTTGTCTCTTTTCTTCTCTTTCCAGTCTTTTGACTTCTATTTCTGCTTCTAATTTCTTAGCTTCAGCCTCAACTTCCAATATTTGTCTCTTTTCTTCTCTTTCCAGTTTTTTTACTTCTCTTTCTGCCTCTAATTTCTTAGCTTCAGCCCCAGCTTCCATTCTTTTAGTCTCTCTTTCTAAATATTTATCCACTTCAGTTGTGATATGTCGAATTAGAGCATCTCCTGTCATACCCAAGTCTTTTCCTTCCTGCATAATCGCAGCTCTAAACTTCACCAATTCAGCCATGATGCTTACTTACCAGAGGGTATACAATTTTATCTTCAATAACCAACTAACTTAATTAAAATCAATTAATTACTTTGAACAAGACAAATCCTTAAAACCTTGTGAGCGTTTCCTATTTACTTCGTACTCAATGGTACTACTATTACGAAAAAATTTCTAAGTTTTTAGAATGTTTCAAAAAAATTTATTTTTACAAACGATTTGTGGCTCAAGATAGAAGAATACATAGATAGTGGCTCAGGATACAAAATAATATCCCGCGAAAGAGCCCCCAATGTAGCGAAAGGTTTTCCTAATATGATAATAGTGGTAGAGCAGAAGTAGAATCTCTCTCCAGAAAGTATGAAGTTCCAGTGCCTGAGAAGTACACTGGTATCACAAGTGAGTTACAGCTGTGAATACTCTGAGCTGGACAATAGAGTTAGGCTTCAGAAGTATAAGTTGCTACTTTCGCTATAGTAACCCTATGTGATAATATAATTAAATTTGAAAAGGTAACTCAAAATTTAACAGTTAAAAATTTAACAAGTCAAATGAGTACAATTTCATAATTTATTATGTACATCTATATATTCTATTCTTGTAATGAGAAATGGGTGTTGGTAGATGGTAAAATGTATGATTATTTACAGTTAAAAATCCAAATAAACAAGCGAAAAAGTCTTGGATTTATCTTCCACTAAAATTACAACAAAAGGATTGTCACATTATCTCTTGCCATCTAGTTGTCATCATTAGACAGTCGTTTTAGAAACTGCTCACAGTGTTTGTTGGATGGATACACATATAACTCATCTCATGTTATTAGCCACGTCTGCTCGAGGTTCCTGAGACACACTTGAATACGGAAGACTTTCCTTCAGCCCGCCCTATAACTACGGGGGACTAAAGTGTTGAAGATTGGTTGACCTCTAGGCTTCAGTTAGCTGGATCAACGATCCTCAAGTCTTTAGTTTCTCGATCAGGAATGATCATAAACATTAATCATAAAACCTGGAACAAAAGGTAATAGGTGGCCATGGTGTTCCAACAATCTCACCACCCACTGCTGTTCATGATGCGACCATGTCTTCAGTGTTTGTATATAAATGAATGAATCATGGTAGTATGTTACAGAGATAGCATGATAAGATAATGTATACTGTGCAGAATTAACAAAATACATGAATAATCACATGTTATGATACATGGGTACGATATAACCTTTGCCTTCCACTCATGGATGCCAAGTCACTTATGTACTTGCTGGTATGTCATAAGCTTCCAGGCAAGAAATAGCCATGATATATTTGGCTAACCAATTAATGGTTATGCTTCCTGACAATGCCGGTGAAAGTTATCTCTAGTTAGTGTCATTCCCTTTTTTTTAATTATATCTGATACAATCAATCAGAAATAAAATCTGAAATAAAATGATATTAGTAATAAATATATCTTTAATAAACTTACATACCCTCTTAGGATTTATAAGCTCACGGTGAAACTGTTTTGGTTGAAGTTAATCTGTCCCGCATGCAGCGTGAAAAAATAACTTTTCTTGCAGATACTGTCTTCCAGTTTCTCACTCTGGCTTCTGGATTTGGTGTGTGTGATTTCCAATGCGCCGCTTTGTCCTTATATTTCAGTCTCTCGCCCGTACGAGAAAGCACCTCTAAAAATCCCAAAAGATTTTCGTTTAATCTCTCGGTTTGAGGCGATCTGTGCTTTTCCTGTACTTGTTTTTTTCTTCTGTTCACCACACACTTATATCCTTCCTTCCTTCCTAGGTATCATTTCCTTTTCCCCATATGAGGCTTCCATTCTATCCAAATTATATTTAAATCCGTTTAGGCATGTAGTTATAATAAATGTTTAAAGATTATTAGCTAACTTTTAGCAGATGTGATGAAGGTGAAAAATATTAATTATCTTTAAACTATTTATATTTGAATAATATCCTTTTGGATATAATTCCTAGTCTATCTCCTTTGTTGAATTATTTTTATTTAATTGTAGTCCAACCAGGCGTTCTCTTGTAGTTAATAATTTAATGTCCAGTAAATGCAAACTTTTAAAGTCCGCCATACATTCCTATATAGCTATTTCCTCATTCTTCCGTAATAGTGTCTAGCTTAACCGTAATTCACATTTCCCGTCTTCAAACTTCAAAGAAAGACCCGCCGAGCCGACCTTGCGCTGTGTGTGTGTGGGTGTTGCGCTACACATTTTTTCCACAACAAAGCAAGAGGAACCAAATTTCGCTACATACACAATCGAATACAAAAGGTTAGAAGAGCTTTCATTGCATTGGGAAATATATGGAGATAAAAAGAAGTCAGGTCCAACGAAAAATCTTAATTTCCATTTCAAATGTCAGGTCAGTCCTGTTGTATGGCTATGAAACATGGAGAACAACAAACACAACAACCAAAACGTTACATACTTTCTTAAATGGATGCTTGCGTAGACTAGGATTAAAGTGGTATGACAAGATCACTCATGCGGAACTGATGGCAAGATCACTCAGTGGAACTAATGAAAATATCACTCAGTGGAACTAATGACAAGATCACTCAGTGGAACTAATGACAATATCATTCAGTGGAACTAATGACAAGATCACTCAGTGGAACTAATGACAAGATCACTCAGTGGAACTAATGACAAGATCACTCAGTGGAACTAATGATAATATCCCTCAGTGGAACTAATGACAAGATCACTCAGTGGAACTAATTACCAGATCATTCAGTGGAACTAATGACCAGATCACTAAGTGGAACTAATGACCAGATCACTCAGTGGAAGTAATGACAATATCATTCAGTGGAACTAATGCCAAGATCACTCAGTGGAACTAATGACAATATCACTCAGTGGAACTAATGACAATTTCACTCAGTGGAAATAATGACAATATCACTCAGTGGAAATAATGACAAGATCACTCAGTGGAACTAATGACAATATCAGTCAGTGGAACTTATGACAAGATCACTCAGTGGAACTAATGACTAGATCACTCAGTGGAACTAATGACAAGATCACTCAGTGGAACGAATGCCAAGATCACTCAGTGGAACTAATGACAAGATCACTCAGTGGAACTAATGACAAGATCACTCAGTGGAACTAATGACAAGATCACTCAGTGGAACGAATGCCAAGATCACTCAGTGGAACTAATGACAAGATCACTCAGTGGAACTAATGACAAGATCACTCAGTGGAACTAATGACAATATCATTCAGTGGAACTAATGACAATATCACTCATTGGAACTAATGACAAGATCACTCAGTGGAACTAATAACAAGATTTAGGCAAGCGTCAGTGAACAAGAGATGAGAAGAAGACGCTGGAGATGGATATGGCAGACATTGAGAAAAGCTGTTGATGGCATTAACAGACAGTCCCTGCTCTGAATCCCCAGGCTAAGAGAGGTAGAGGAAGCCTGAAGAACACTTGGAGAAGATAACTGGAGACAGATATGAAGGGGATGGAAAGACCTTGAGCGGATGGCACGGGACAAGAAAACATGGCATGGGTTTGTTGAAGGTCATTGCTTTTTTGGGAATTGAAAGATGAAAGAAGAAGGAAGAAGAGAAAACTAAATGGAAACATTAATCTAGTCATAGTGTGATCCAGCCGTTGACATTTTGTAACCACCTGCTCTGTCTTCTGGTCCGCTCCACCGTTGATACAGTTTCCAAACTGGGTATTTACTCCTTTTTTTATGCAGCCAACATGGAGCAGTTGTGAAAGGAGACATTTTGTTGAATATAACCATACTTGTATGAATTCCATCGGTAACTGCAGTTGCTCAACAGCCAGCAAGAGGCATATTCCATAGTTTTGCGAAGTGTTTAAAGTGCCTTGTTCTTGACTGACTGTCCTGGTCAACTGTTTCAAGAGATCATGTACAAAGGCCGCTACTAGATCGTATGCATCTACTGCTTAAACAGATGTAACTGTTGCTATGAACCCCAAACATGTCGCAACTCATAGACGATGACATTACGTCGGACCATTTTGACAGTGTGCTGCTCATCTAATCAAGTTCAGCTGGCACTGTCAGCTCATTCACCATAATCTAGTGTAATGAAGGAGAGTGCAGCACTATATCTGGTCGCGGTTCTATCCCACCATAAGTGACTAGCCGATGTGAACTTTAAAAAGAAAAGCTCGTAGCGTTGTTGAACAGACAGGTATTTCTTCTTCTTCTTGCTCGTTCGTCCTGACAAGGACGTTGGTTGCGTTGTTTCTGTTTACAGCGGAGCTGCGATATCTGCGCCTTTCTGCCGGCACATCCGACTTCAGCACGGCATTTTTTGGGACCGGGTTTGCCTTCCCTCTTCAATCCCTACTCTCTCAGCCAGACTGCAGTGATGCAGCCTGTTTCCAGGACCACCACGTGGAGGTGGAGTAGGGTCTTGGTTCGCTGACCCTGACGCAAGCAGTCAAGCTATGGGTCGCTGACTGCATTCTCTATTGCTGCGTCTGTGGGTGCCAGACCCAGGTTATTTGAAATATCAAACATTGTTTCTGTAAATACCAAGAATTTTTAACATAAATTTCTACTTTTATATATCTTTCACAATTCCCAACCCTTCCCCCACCCACCTTTACAAAAAATCCATCTCATTTTTGTGTTTTTCCCTACCTAGCTTCTCCCTACCCAGCTTCTCCCTACCCAGCTTCTCCCTACCAAGCTTCTCAAATTCCTACATTGTTGATTATAATTATATCAGTGTTACTCTTCGTGACCATCGGAATGTAAGTCTGTAGGCCCGATCTGTTGTTGTTTTAATGACGGGATGTTCTTAAAACATTCTCTGAGTTTCTTACTTTAGTCTTTTGTAATAGTCTGCCTTGTGACTGGGCTAGTCCCACTGCTCTTATTGCGTTTCCTTAGCTTTAGCCCCAATTCGCCTTGTGGAGAAGTGACTTGGTGGCTACTCGCTGACATGTATTAAGAAATATAAATCCGTATTTATTTGCGCAGGTTTTAGTTTCCCCGCGTTATTGGAAAATTTAAAAAAAGTAATAGCTCTAAATCAGTCTTAAAAGTTATATTTTGAAACATCGCATGTTTTGACACTGCGATTAATTGTCAGCTTTGCTCGCTCATTTTTCCGGCCCCTGAAGTTTACCCCGTTTGGATTTCATTCTACCGACCCCCATGGGAGAAAGTGTAAACCTTTTTCAACTTTAACCCAAAGTGACAAGAAAAATATCCATGAAGCTCCCGTTCTCATTGACACATCTATGAGAAACAGTGTTTGATAACCTCACCGATAATAGATTAAAAACTTAGGAATCGTACACAGCGACAATTAACATGCTTCATGCACTTCCACCTTTCGTACGAAGGATTTCAACAACTCTTAGAGCAACTGCAAAATCTACTTACACGTAACGATAAAGTAAGTTTCCATTTATATTAATGAAATAATGATGGTTTCTTTTGTTTTTGTTTGGTGTTTTGCAGTGGCGTCACTAGGGTTGGTGTCACCCAGTGCGGTAATTCATGGTGTCACCGCCATGGACCTCCTCCCGTACCAGACCATACAGAATCCTTAGTAATGTTTTTTTTTCTCCTTCTTTTCCTTTTATTACTGCTTCATTCTAAAAAATGTTAGTGCAGACGAAACCACGTAATTCGAAGCGTCATTGTAATTGGGTAATAATGACAGCTCTGACAGAAGCGCATTCGCATTACTGTAGAAGGTTCAAAAAGTAAATTAGCATAGAGTTTTAGCCTTGTAGGTATATTGACAAAGTACATGTAAGCTGGGCTTACGAAACATGTTTTTGTGGTTATAAATAACTACAGGGATATTTTTATAAAAAATAATAAATTTCTGCTGAAACTCTGCACACAAATTTTATAGACAGTCATTTTGGTGTCACCCCTTCTGGTGGTATCACCCCGTGTGGTCCGCGCCCTCCGCACCCCGCTAGTGACGCCACTGGTGTTTTGTTTTTAATTCTGTGATAGAACAATTATTCTATTTGGTTTTGTCATATGTTGCAATTACAGTTGCACAAATATTAATATTAATAAACTTTACAGAACATTTGCAAGTCGAATCTTAAAAAAAAACTTGTGCCTATAAACGTAACTTTTACTTAGTGTTTAATCTTTTGTTATTAAAGATGACAGGGTTGATGCTGCTTAAATATTTGAGAACCGGTGGTATATAAATTATGTGTTACGCCAGTCTTTGTCTTACCTCAAACAGCCTCTCAGTTACCGTGCCTCCCACTGTACCCCACTTGTAGCGGTCCTGGTTAAGCATACCTTGAAGTGTGTCGAACGGAGGCGTGTCGATGCTCACCGTTAGGAAGGCGATGAGGTTACCTCCATAGGTGGAAGCCACAATAACAGCGAACATTAACCAGAAGCTAATCAATGTTAGACCAGTTGTGGAAGAAGGGAGTTGTTCACCACCTGGTATATAATAAAGGTGAAACCCTGTAGTGTAATAATGGTGACACATCCTAGTGCAATAATTTGAAAATCACGTGGTGCAATACAAATGTAATTACCTGTAATAATAACACTGGGAAATTACCTGTTATGGTAATAGTGAAATTAACTATTAAAATTGTAGTGAAATTAAAAAAAGGTAAAGATGGTCCAATAGCAGAAAGAGACGCAAGGGAGTGAAGTGCTAGAGACCAGGTCAATCTTTTTTATGAGTTCAGGTGACCTGCTCCTTTCCTCTCTGTCTTTTCCCTTTGCTAACTCACGAGCAGAATTAGGATACCATTTATAATTGTTGTAACCTGGAGCGTGACGCTGTCAGGTTTCGATCCGGAACTCGATTACTGTGCGGCGAAGGAAAGCGCTCTAATCGCTTAGCCAATAAAAGGTTCCAATAATGTACAAAAGTGATATTACCTGTTATAATAATAATGCAATTACCGGCTATAAAGGTGGTCCAATACAAAATCAGAGCCAAGAAACAGTTGGAATAAATTACAACAACGGAACAGCAAAAACAAGTGCATAATGTAGATAAAGATTGCAATCTTCAGTTAGTGGTGTATGTAAAGATTACAATCTTCTATTAGCGGTGCAAGTGAAGATTGCAATTTTCAGTTAATGGTGTATGTAAAGATTACAATCTTCAGTTAGTGGTGTATGTAAAGATTACAATCGTCCATTAGTGGCGTATGTAAAGATTACAATCTTCCATTAGTGGTGTATGTTAAGATTACAATCTTCAATCACGTAGTGGTGTATGTAATAAATGCAAAATTAAATTAGTGATGTATGTAAACATCACAATGGTAAATTAGTGGTATAATCAAAGATTGCAGTCTTCGATGGTATTGTGTGAAGATTACAATCTTCAGTTAGGAGTATACGCAAGGATTACAACACTGATTCAGGACTCTCACCTTGCGTGAGAAGAGAGCCGTACAAATACCAGATGGAGTCTGATAAATTGTAAAAGGCGCTTTTCTCAGACTTGGTCTTATAGTAAGGATTTTGTCGTTCTAAAAATGTGATCAATATTGCCACAGAGAAGAGGGATATCCATATAGCCAGGTGAACCTGAAATGATACATATAATTGTTTTCTGTTGACAGATGTATGTAAACTGTAGATACATATATATGTTTACTGTGGATACATATATATGTTTACTGTGGATACATATTTATGTTTACAGTGGATACATACGTATTAAACTGTGGCTACAAATGTTTACAGTGGATACATATATATGTTTACTGTGGAAACCGATGTATGTTTACCTAGATACATATGTATGTTTACTGTGGATACAGGTGTATTTTTACTGTGGATACAGATGTATGTTTACTGTAGACACAAATGTAGGTTTACTGTAGACACAGATGTAGGTTTACTGTTGACACAGATGTATATTTACTGTAGACACAGATGTATGTTTGCTGTAGACACAGATGTATGTTTACTGTAGACACCGATGTATGTTTACTGTAGACACCGATTATGTTTACTGTAGACACAGATGTATGTTTACTGTAGACACAGAAGTAGGTTTACTGTAGACACAGAAGTAGGTTTACTGTAGACACAGATGTAGGTTTACTGTAGATGCAGATGTAGGTTTACTGTAAACACAGATGTATGTTTACTGTAGACACAGATGTATGTTTACTGTTGACACAGATGTATGTTTACTGTAGAAACAGATGTGTGTATACTGTAGACACAGATGTATGTTTACAGTAGACACAGATGTATGTTTACTTTAGACACAGATGTATGTTGACTGTGGACACAGATGTATGTTGACTGTGGATACAGATGTATATTGTTCAAAAAAAGAAACGCATAGCTACTGAAGGCACACACATAGCCATAATTTTGACATTCAAGAACTTTTTTAATTTAATGAGTTAATTGTTCAAATTGCATACAAGAATACCTTAGGGTTCAACCAATCAATTGACAGTTGTTTTGCATCTGGGTCACGGGAGTTTTTTTGCGTACGGGCTTTACCGTTAGTATGGTGTGTGGCCTCCTCTTGCATCGATCGGCGACTGGCATCTCCTGGGCATGGATGCGATCAGACGTCTGATGTGGGCCTGTGGGATGGCTGCCCACTCTTCCTGGAGTGCCTGGAAAAGATCACGACGATTGGCTGGAGCAACGTCTCGGCGACAAACACGTCTATGCAGCTCATCCCACAGGTGCTCAATCGGTCTGGTGACGGGGATGGCCAGGGAAGGGTGAGAATGTTGTTGGCAGTCAGGAACTGCGTGGTCAACCATGCACAATGGGGTCTGGCGTTGTCCTGTTGAAACACAGACCTTTGGGCAGCCAAAAGTGGAAGGACATGGGGTCGAAGAATTTCATTGACGTATCGTTGCGCATTCAAGCCTCCTTCAATGTGCACCAATTGACTCCTTTAGTTGTAACTGATCATTCCCCACACCATTGCACCTCCACCACCGTGCGGCGGAGCGTCATCAACGAAATTTTGGGCAAAACGTTCATTTCGCCTACGGTAGACCCTACGCCGTCTATCATGACGCTGCAACAAAAAGAAAGATTCGTCACTAAACCAGACAAGTCTCCATTGATTGTCAGCTGCCCAGGGACGATGCTGGTTGTCCCAAAGAAGTCGATTTTGGCGATGGCGGCGCGTAAGGACAGGTCCTCGGTGAGGTCGTTGTGCCCAAAGTCCAGCGTCATGCAGTCTATTCCGGACAGTTTGATCAGACACATGACGTCCTGCAGGCAATGACTGGGCAGTTGAGGAAGCTGTTGTAAACCTGTCTCTGAGGTGACGAAGCCGAATGAAGCGATCCTCCGCTGCTGTTGTCACTCTGGGTCGTCCACTGCGATGCCGGTCCTCAACTGAGCCAGTGGCTTGGAACCGGTGCCAAAGTCGACTGATGGTACTCTGATGCACGTTTAGATGCCTGGCAACCTGACTTTGACTTTCGCCTGCATGCAGTCGGCCAATAGCAATGTTCCTTAAATTTATCGATAGAGACGCCATAAATGTCTGCTTGAAAATGAACTGAATTTTTTTTTGTGTAGCGTTATCCTTTTATAGGGTTTCAGTTGCGTAGTCAGGGAATAGTGTTCACCCCAAATTTTGTTGCTTTCACGTGCGCGCAACATGAGCTGTGGTCAAAAATTGCGTCATAAACACTATTGACCACTGCGTTGTAACGATTACAAAAACGAACGCAATTCAGGTCAAAACGTGCATTTGACACTGTAAAGAACATTTGAGTCTGGTTTTTATATACCCTAGCACCAAATTTTATTTACAAACTCATAAAAACGCGCCCTCGGATAGCTATGCATTTCTTTTTTTGAACAGTATATGTTAACTGTGGATACATATATATGTTGACTGTGGATACAAATATATGTTGACTGTAGATACAAATGTATGTTTACTGTGGATACATATGTATGTTTACTGTGGATACATATTTATGTTTACTGTAGACACAGATACATGTTTACTGTGGATACGTAAGTAAGTTTACGGTGGACACAGATGTATTTTTACTGTTCATAAATATGTATATTTAATTTGCTTACATATTGTCGTAAATTCGAGAAGATAGGACAGGTAGTTTTGGTCCCTTTCTAGTAGAGGTGATGATGACAGCTATATGAAAGGAAGGTGTAAGAAGTAGTTTCTGTTTCACGAGGAGGGTGATAGTGTAGAGAGAAAAACAGTCTTAGATTGGTCAATTGCTCTAATCCAGCCTATCTTTTACGACCCTATTTAACTTTCAGACGCCCTTACTCTCCTTATACAACGTACAAGTTACACAACACTTAAGTACACAACATTCTGTGACATATAACACTACGTACAGACGTGAAAACAAACTATGAATAAATTATAAAAAGGACAGGGGTTTGACCAACACTATATTATTATGTTTTATTATCGCTAGAAATATCACAACATCAAGAAAAGCATTATCATTACAATCAATGAATTATAGTTTACAGACAAGAAATGAAAATATAGTCTAATAGGCCTCCCTCTTGTACAGGAAAACTAGGAAAGATCCCAACAGAGGTAATTAACTTCCCCCCTTCCCCCCCCCCCCCCCCCCCCCCCCCCCAAAAAAAAGAGATCAAATTAATTAACAATGGGAGTAGGGAATAGTCAGGACGGATAAGACTAAGTCCTTAATTTAACCTATCCCGAGAAAAAAATACTCAGATTAGTGAGAGATAAATAAAAGAAGGTTGGTAGGTTAGTAGTAACATAAAATATTAGTATCTTTCTATCCGTTCACTCACACAGACAATACAGTGGCCCACTTTCAGATTTGCTTACCAAATGTTGACGCTGCATACATTCCACGGAATTTAAAACACTAGCAGTTATTAGAACTAATCAGTCATATTCATGCTCAAGTGAAGCCCCAGACTATCCGATGAGCTGACTGCTATTTTTCGGGGAGTCGGTGCAATTGATGCGTGAGTATTTGTGCTTGGATATTATTCCTTTTCACTGCAGGTATTTGCTTTGGCTAAGTGTTTCTATTGTGGTGGCACTGTCCTGGGAATTAATATGGTAAAATATTGTTCCAGTGGGGTCTAGTCTCAGGTGGCTATACCACTCGGTGACGTGATGGGGGAAAAAATGTTAAATGATAATAATCTGCTGTTCGTTGAGGTGGGAGCCGAGTAGTGAGTTCTCTTGAATAAATCCGATGAAAAAAACTCATGTCAAGGGTCAGATGAAAAGTACTGACTTTCTGCTTCAGCAGACTGATAATATATTATGATATGAAAAAAAAGTGGTATTCTGGGAATGTTCCGTACCAGTTAAAATGTATCTATTATTGTTTGTTTTCTTGATTTGGCTTCTCGTCATAATTAGATAAGGTGGACCGCGCAGGGGTCACAACATGAAGATGGTCATAACAATAATTATTTGGATGCTGATAGGAACATCAGATCATAACAACGCTGGATCGCAACGTTTGATCAGCCTGGATTAAATAGGAAGAAAAATATAAACGCTTTAACAATATTATCAATATCCTAATCTAACACACATTTAGGTATGACTTGTTAAGCACTCCGTTATTAAATTAAATTTAAACCCCACAAGTGTCTAGCTAATCTCGTCGCTCCTAACATGAGATATGAACTATAGTCACTTAAAATTTTACACCAGATGGAAATAGAAATTAAATCGCGTTCTCTAAATTATCCACCGCCTAGCGTCTATTAATTAATTTAAAGCATCTCTTACTGAGGAAATAGCGAGTAGTTAATTTTACGTTTATAGCTGGTAAACTTTGCTATACGTTATTTAATTAACACAGACCAAAAACCCCAGTGAAATATAATGGAAACACTTTAACAATTAAACCACTACAAACTCTAATATATTATTACCGCAGCACAGAAAAAAAGAATTAATCTCCACGTATATAAGTAAGTCCAAAATGGTAGTATGGCTCTCATATGCGAGCTAGGTACTTTCTTCAAAATCTCTGGCGCTACTGATAACTTAGTTTTAAGAGATCGCTATATATATTAAATGGATGAAAATCGTTAGCTACATTTGAGATTTTTCACCTCTGCCCGTTTCTGGAGGATTTCTGCGGTCGAATAGCGAATGAAGGCTATTTCTCGCGCCTTTGCCGACCGCAGATTCCGTTCTCGGACGAGTGGCGCCTTTAGATCCCGTCTTCTCGGTGAGCATTTACGTCCCCTGGAACACGAACAAAAAGGAATAAAGTCGATAAAATGGTTAACGCCCTTTCTGCATTCTGTGCTTACGATCCGTTCTATCTTAGTGACTACAAACCCCGTTGCCTCGCCCCCACCCCCCGTGTTCAGGGACAAGTCGCTGACGAAATAACGTACCTGACAGCCACCACACCCCCCTGCCCTTCCCCTTTTTGAAAGGAAGACAGTAAGAGATATGAATAGCTGTATCAATAGGGCTTGAAACAAAGACAGGTAGGCGTGGCTAAACTAGAAAATAAGACAGATGGCGAAATGCATGGCTGTATGCGCGATAACCCTTGCGTGCTAATTAGGAAGTCTGTGAGAGACCACGTTGAGCGGTTATATTGAACAAGAGTGAGTGGTGCCGGTGCGATTAAACTGGCTCGATCAGGGTTGCTCAATTTTCATGTCACAGTCGTCCCCGCGTGAAGACATGAAGCCATTTTTCATGTTTCTTTTATGACAGTGGAGCTGCCCTGATCTGTAGCTTCTGGATGATTGGTGTGTTCGATTTCATCCTCCTCTTCCGTGGTCCAATTCCGACTCATGAAATCTGCTCCCACGTTCTGTGTTCCCGGAATGTATTCCACTTTAAAAGAGTACACGCTTAATAGCAACGCCCAGCGCATGATCCTCGCGTTAAATTCCTTATTCACGCCAAGAAAGGCTAGAGGAGCATCTGCACCGTGAATGATACTCCGTAAAGATATTCATGGTGTCTTCTTATGCCATGAACAAGTGCTAGACACTCTCTTTCAACTGTGGAATAGTTCCGTTCTGCTATATTCAGTTTACGGCTGCCATACGCAACGGGAAATAACAGATTCGGATCACTGTCATCTGCTTGGAGCAGGGTTGACCCGATGCCCTGACCCGAAGCGTCGGCCCGCAATATAAAAGGTTTCTTGAGGTCAGGTAGTCTCAAAATGGGGTATCCGGACAATTGTCCTTTTAAAGTGACGTAAGCTTGTTCGCACTTCGAATCTCAAATAACCTTGTCCGGTCGCCCTCTTTTGGTAAGGTCAGTAAGGGGTGCCGTTAGCCCGTTGAAAGTTTTGATAAATTTCTGATAGTAAGCACACAGTGATAGAAAAGATCGGGTGTCTTTCTTCGTTCGGGGCCTTTTTGCGGCAACTACTTTCTCAATATTCTTGGTAACTGGCCACATGCAGCCTTGAGAAATGGTATGCCCCAGGAAGTCTAGCTTTTCAAACCCGATGAGACATTTGCTAGGTCTGGCGGTGAGACCAGTTTCCTGTAGTCTCATGAGGAGCATAGCAACCGTAGCAATATGTTCGTCGTAGTTTTCCGATGCAATTAATATGTCATCCATGAAATTATGGATATGGAGACTTTGCAAGGGTTCTAAAAGCTTTCTCATCATTCTGGTGAAGACTCCTGGTGCGTTGTGCAATCCGAACGGCATCACGTTGAAGGTGTAGTGTCATTTACTGGTGCTGAAAGCTAACAAGGGTTTAATTTCATCCGGGGCCGTTCACAAATTACGTAACGCAATTTTCATGCCCCTCCCCTCCCCTGTAACATGTGCGTAACAAAAACGCACATTTCAGAACAACCGCCCACACCAAAACGTAACATCTCGACGTAGTTTATGAACGGTTCCTTTGTCGTACAGGGCGACTAATACAAGGTTGTGAATGAGACTGGCAAACTCATCATGTAACAGCAAATTGCTGCATAGACCACTGTCACGTGACCGATAATTTATTTTACCATTTCGTTCCATATGTTATTAACTCTTTTAATGTTCTGTTTTCCTGGACATTTTGTATTTCTTTTCTTTCATTTTTTCACCTGGTCAAACCCCACCCGCGTTTGTTTACGTTTGGTTGGCTTTCAGTACAAAATTCTTCAACAGTCAGCGTAGCGGTAACGTAATGTTACATACACGCACCTGGTCCGTCCAGGGGAATTTCTCTGGTCGCTTTAAAACGTTTGATCACGAGCGGCTGGTACCCTTTGAGGCCTGGGTAACGAGTTTGATCGGTTTCAGGGGGAGATAACAATCGCGGTCAGTCTCTGGGTTTAGCCCCTTAGACGAGTTAGAGCCCTCATAATATTATGCATTTCTCTACCTGAGGAAATTTTCTTGCGGTTGTTGACTTCTGATGTCTCTAGAATAACCGTTGTCTTACTCTCTTGATTACGCATTACGCCGATACATCTGTAGAATCAGGTCATGCAGGTGTCCTGGGTGGCGTTGTATGTAAACATATAAATCTAGAAGAGTCTTAATAGACAAAGACATTCGTGAATATTTCCTGCCCGAGATGGACCATCATGAGAATTAAGGCACTTTAACAACAGAACTAAATGTTAAGGCCTATCTCTAGTCATTTTTCGGGGTGAGTTGACATATCTTATAATTATTATATTAGATTCATGTTAGCTTTTTATATATATCTGATAGGAAGTGACGTGAATTCATTTTGAGGATTTCTCCCGGTAAATTTAATTCAGTGATAATGTAGCGCTGTCTACGGCCTTAGTTAAGTGGTGTTTACTCTGTTTTGGTTTATAATGGGTTAAATGATAGACTTAAAATAACAGATACTCACTAGGCGTAGAATCAGTCCACAGATGCTTATCATGGGTTAAGAATAGGCTAATTAACTGTCATTTCTGTAAGATAATGTCAGGTGTGGATTGTTCACTTAAAACTGAATAGTGAGATGCAGGTAATAACTCTGGAATATAGGAGATAGTCACTTATTCCTTTTTGATAGATATTTTAGTGGCAAAGGGAGAATCATTTTATGCTTACTTGTGTGGCTAGGCACTAGTCTATAACTTTCACAGAAAGCAGTCACCAGGCATAGATATAATTCTATCTTATGATTTAGCTACAACTGTATTATTATAGCAAGAACATTGCATCTTCTTTGTACTCATTTTGTGGAATATTAATATATTTCCCCAAAGGGACATATGATTTATTTGTGTAATGTCAAATGCTGTAATCTGTTTATGTACATTCATTTAATGTTGTAAGATGAATAAGCATATTCATTTAACTGTAACTACAAGGTTAGGTTTCCTGTATGTTGAGATTGGGAGAAGATGAGGAGATTTTGTTGTCAGAACATTTAATGACAGTTACATGGGTGTACAAAAGATATTAAGCCTATGCGGGCACATGCTATAATTGATAGAATGGAAGGAGCGGAGCATGACTAGGTTATAAAACATTAGATTGATTTGTTGTTGCTTGAGGTAAAAGGTGTCTTTTTGGGTCTCAGTTTCAGGGAGACCGAATCGCTAGAGCAGACTCCAGTCAGGCGAAGAATGTCATATTCTCTTCGATCTAGAGGGTTTCTGAATACCGCTAGCGTCACGAGTCGTCAACCCCGTTCCTGAATCAAAACCCCTTTTGTCAACGCCAAGCTAAGCTCACGCAGTGCAACGGAGCCAACGCTAAATCTGGAATCACCAAATGCAGTAGTAGTTCTCTACTCGCCTATTGGATTACCAGTCAGAGCATTACCGCTTCCAGAATATCAAAACCGCCCAGCACGCCTATAGCAGAATTCCATATCACCCGCCTTTGTGTGCCTAAACGGGGCACTCAGCAAACCACAGCCAAACCAGTTTAAACAGGATTTACTACCCAGCACGCAAGCTAAATCTAGCGCCGGATAAAGAGCGCAAAAGGACTCGTTGTCCTCAAGTGACTTCGTCTGGTGTATTCCTGGATTAGGTAGAACTTCGCACTTAGAAGCGGCCAGAGGTAAATACAGAGTTCCAGCCCCTCACGCAATTAGGGGTCACCAAAGATAGCGCCTACATTGGATTTACAGGTCAATTCCATCACCCATGGAGTATAGTTTTACGTAAAGACATTGGAGCTATTCCATTTGGTCCCACAAAAGCGGACGGACTGTAGCTCAGTTCGTTTAATTGGTCAGCAGGAGATAGACAGTCTTCCAGTCCCCATCGCGAAATCAGGGGTGCCACCAACAATAGCGACTACAGTGGATTTATACAGGTAAAGTCCATCCCCCATGGAGTACATTTTTACGTAACAGACACTGTCGGAAGCATTGTACTTGGTCCCACGAAAAAACGGACAGACTGTCAGACAGTTATTTCATTTCTCTGTGTTCTACAGGTTTTATGAGTGTTGGTGGTGTGTGTGTTTGTGGGTGTGTATTTGCGTTATTGATGGTTAGTGATGACTATTGATGATTATTTGATTATTGATGTAATTTATGCAGTGTATGATGATATGCATTAATTCCATGCTTTTCTTCTTTAATAAAAATTACACATTTATTAAGGCGCTATTCCCGACCCTTTCCATCCATAATTAACTTGTTTTAGCTCTTTACTAGAATCTCTATGTTTTGATAAGAGAAAAGAGTGAGAGCAGGAGGTGCTTAGACAGTAAAAGTGAGTTGAGGCTTGGAGAGAGAGATCACTTTGATAAATCTTCTTCCAGGTTGTCTCAAGTCCATCTCCTATTTACACCTTTCTGTGTGTGTAATCTATAACTCTGTCAGTCCACTATCCCTTGTTGATTTCACTACTATTGTCCAACTCGACAAATACTCTACACTTTACTCAACCACGACAACCACCACGGCAAGAGCGTGTGAATGCGTTGTTCAAGTTTCCTGCAAGAGGATTAGCTGCAGTGGTGTCTTCATGTTCCGCAAGGAGCGAAATGGGAAGTGATGATGATGATGATAAAGATGAAGATAATAATGATAATGATGGAGATGATGACGATATGATTGTTTACTTTACGGTAAGTGTGTAACGAACCTGCAGAACCAGTTTTTATGTAATGGAATTAATGAAATCAATAGAACAAACATAAACGTATTAATCTCTGTTTTCAGTGTGCCTGCATGTGTTTGGGTTTGCGTACGATAATATTTGTTTCGGTTCTAGCATGTCTGTTCCTGTCTTTCAGAAATTAAATTCAAAAGCACCAATACCTAACGGCAATTTTACTTATTCAAAAGTATTAAAAAACCACAGTGCATCACCACAGTACACGAACTACGTAGCAGCAGCGAGGATCCCAATGTGTTGTCACGTAGACAGTGACTTATTTTATTTTCCATCTCGTCTCAATGTTATTACTCTTTAATGTTCTGTTTTCCTATACATTTTGTTTCTCTTTGTTTTGCTACCTGTGTGGCCCAATTGTTTTCTCCTTCTCAAACCCCACCCGAGGTTGTTTACGTTCGAGCCTGCAGCGGTCAGCGAACGATAATGTTACGTCAGCACACCTGGCCTGATCAGAAGAACGTCTGTTACGCTTAAAGTGTTAGAACGAGCCAAAGACGGTTTCTGTGAAAGAAACGGTTCATTAGCGGCGGGTACCCTCTGTGGTCCGAACAGGGGAATTTCTCTGGTCGCTTTAAAACGTTTGATCACAAGCGGCTAGTACCCTTTGAGGCCTGGGTAACGAGTTTGATCTGTTTCAGGGGGAGATAACAATCGCGGTCAGTTTGTGGGTTGTTTGCCCTTAGATGAGCAAAGAGTACATAATATTATGATTGTCTCTCTGGGGGGAATTTTCGAAGAGTTGTTGCTTCTGAAACCTTTGTCTTACCCGGTATTACGATTACGCCGATACCTCTGAAGAAATATGCAGGCCAGGTGTCCGGGGGGAGCGTCCTTGTAATCTATAAGAGTAGACGGGGTTAATAAGACAAAGACATTCGTGAATATTCCTGGCCCGTAGATGACCATCATGAGATAAGGCAAACTTTAACACAGTACTAGAATGTGTTTGCCTATGTTCTAGTCATTTTCGGGATGAGTTGACATATCTTATTATAATATGATATATTCATGTTAGCTTTTATATATCTGTTAGGAAAGTGAATTCATTTCTGAGGACTTCTCCTAGTAATTTAGTTCAGTGATAAGGTAGCGCTGTCTACGGCCTAGTAAGGGTGCTTAAACTGTTACGGTTTATCATGGGTTAAATGTTAAACTTACAATAACAGATAATAGGCGTAGAATCAGTCCACAGACGCTTATCATGGGTTAAGAATAGGCTAAATTAACTGTCATTTCTGTAAGATAATGTCAGGTGTGGATCGTTCACTTTAAAACTGAATAGTGAGATGCAGGTAATAACTCTGGATTATAGGAGATAGTCACTTATTCCTTTTTGATAGATATTTCCAGTGGCAAGGGAGAATCATTTTATGCTTACTTGTGTGGCTAGGCACTAGTCCATAACTTTCACAGAAAGCAGTCACCAGGCATAGATATAATTATATCTTATGATTTAGCCACAACTGTACTATTATAGCAAGAACATTGCATTTTCTTTGTACTCATTTTGTGGAATATTAATATATTTCCCCAAGGGGACATACGATTTATTTGTGTAATGTCACATGCTGTAATCTGCTTATGTAAATTCATTTAATGTTGTAAGATGAATAACATAACCATTCAGCTGTATGTTTATTTTGGAGAAGAGGAGTAGATTTTGCTGTTAGAACATGTTACTGACAGGTACATGGATGTACAATAGATATTAAGCCTATGCGGGCGCGTGTTGATAATTGATATTTTTAAGGAACAGGAGACATGGTTAAAGACAGCCCTAAACTATCATAGCAATAACTACAATAAATTTAATCTCATAGTGGAGCGAAACTTTCTGTATAAAGTTAGTGTGATTTATTATTTGCTTGATGTAAAAGGGTGTCTCTTTTTGGGTCTCAGTTTCAGGGATACCGAATTGCTAGAGTCAAGTCTCCAGTCAGGCGAAGAATGTCACATTCTCTTCGTTTTAGAGGGATTCTGAGTACATCTAGCATCACGAGTCGTCAACCCCCATTCCTGAACCTAAACCTTTTTGTCAACGCCAAGTTAAGCTCACGCAATGCAACGAGCCAACGCTAAATCTGGAAACATCGAATGCAGTAGTAGTTCTCTACTCGCCTATTGGATTACCAGTCAGAGCATTGCGGCTTCCAGAATATCCAAAACCGCCCAGCATGTCTATAGCAGAATCTGATAGCACCAAGCCTTTGTGTGCCTAAACGGGGCACTCAGCCATGCCACGGTCAAGCAAGCCCAACCAGGATTTACTGCCTAGTACGAAAGGTCAAAAGCGCCGGATAAGAGCGCTAGGGACTGCCTTGTCCTCAAGTAACTTCGTCTGGTGTATTTCTGGGTCTATGTAGAACTTCGCACGTATGAGCAGCCATCTATGGACAGAGTTCCAGCCCCCCTCACGCCATTAGAGGTCACCAACGTTTAGCACCAACAAAGAAAGTTTTGTAGGCTAGTCCCTCACGAAGGATCTACAAGTAATACACTTTCTGGAGCTAGCATTTGGTCCCACGACCGCGGACAGGCTGTCGCTCAGTTCCGTTATTTGGCCATCAAGAAAGATAGACAGAGTTCCAGCCCCCCTCACGCCATTAGAGGTCACCAACGTTTAGCACCAACAAGGAAAGTTTTGTAGGCTAGTCCCTCACGAAGGATCTACAAGTAATACACTTTCTGGAGCTAGCATTTGGTCCCACGACCGCGGACAGGCTGTCGCTCAGTTCGGTTATTTGGCCAGCAAGAATGATAGACAGAGTTCCAGCCCCCCCCCTCACGCCATTAGAGGTCACCAACGTTTAGCACCAACAAGGAAAGTTTTGTAGGCTAGTCCCTCACGAAGGATCTACATGTAATACACTTTCTGGAGCTAGCTTTTGGTCCCACGACCGCGGACAGGCTGTCGCTCAGTTTGTTTATTCGATCAGCAGGAGATAAATAGAGTCTTCCAGACCACCTCGCGCAATTAGGGAGGAATCACCAATGATAACGCCTATACAGTGATTTTATTCAGGTTAATTCCATCACCCATGGAGGATATGTACGAAAAAACCACTTACTGGAGCTATTTCATATGGTCCCCGAAAACGGACGGACTGACACTCGATTTATTTATCTCTCTGTGTTCTACAGGTTTTATGAATGGTGATCTATGTGTGATTGTTGGTGTATATGATTATTGATGACTATTGATGATTATTTGATTATTGATGTAATTTTATGTTGTTGTGATGATATGCATTATTTTCATGTTTTTCTTCATTTGATAAAGTTTACACCTTTATTAATACGCGGTTCACGACCTTTCCATCCATAAGTAACTTGTTTTTAGCTCTTTACTATAATCTCTATGTATGATAAGAGAAAAGAGTGAGAGCAGGAGGTGCTTAGACAGACATAAGTGAGTTGAGGCTTGGAGAGAGAGATCATTTTGATAAATCTTCTTCCAGGTTGTCTCAAGTCCATCTCCTATTTACACCTTTCTGTGTGTGTAATCTATAACTCTGTTAGTCCACTATCCCTTGTCGATTTCACTACTGTTGTCCAACTCGACAAATACTCTACACTCAAACTCAACCACGACAAATGGTGGCTCAGTCCGGTATGAATCTAACATATAATGTGGGCTCGTTACGAAGATGAATCTCTCACAAGATTCTATTCTGATTCTTAGAGTTTAGTGTTCGGCAGATTATAGGAATTTCTTTCCCCTAGACATATCGAACTATTTCTTTTGGAGGAAGTCTGAACAGCGTTTTTCTCCACAGCATTCATAATATTTAGTTACATTTATTGTTCATGCTACACATGAGACAGCTGGTAAAGGTTGATGGTAACACTGCTGAGTTTTTGGTTGACAAATCTGACGACTATTGTTGTAAAAGTCAGAACATTTTTTTTTAAGGGTTAATTTTTTTCAGGAGTAGCTCTTTAATCTGAGATAAGAAGCTACAGAAAGTCTGTTACTAGCTTGCATTTGTACCAAGGGAGGGTGTTCATTCGGATGATAGTAACCAATCCTCTCAATAGCTAAGTACTGACAGAAGTTGGAAACGAATTTGTATTATGATTATAGGATGTTCAGTGACATGTAATGGACGTCTATGGAAAAGATAAATTACTGTCATTTAGTCCGTGTTTCACGCACTTTAAAAAAAGGGGGCAACTTGTCACGTAGACAGTGACTTATTTTATTTTTCCATCTCGTCTCAATGTTATTACTCTTTAATGTTCTGTTTTCCTATACATTTTGTTTCTCTTTGTTTTGCTACCTGTGTGGCCCAATTGTTTTCTCCTTCTCAAACCCCACCCGAGGTTGTTTACGTTCGAGCCTGCAGCGGTCAGCGAACGATAATGTTACGTCAGCACACCTGGCCTGATCAGAAGAACGTCTGTTACGCTTAAAGTGTTAGAACGAGCCAAAGACGGTTTCTGTGAAAGAAACGGTTCGTTAGCGGCGGGTACCCTCTGTGGTCCGAACAGAGGAATTTCTCTGGTCGCTTTAAAACGTTTGATCACAAGCGGCTAGTACCCTTTGAGGCCTGGGTAACGAGTTTGATCTGTTTCATGGGGAGATAACAATCGCGGTCAGTTTGTGGGTTGTTTGCCCTTAGATGAGCAAAGAGCACATAATATTATGATTGTCTCTCTGGGGGAATTTTCGAAGAGTTGTTGCTTCTGAAACCTTTGTCTTACCCGGTATTACGATTACGCCGATACCTCTGAAGAAATGTGCAGGCCAGGTGTCCGGGGGGAGCGTCCTTGTAATCTATAAGAGTAGACGGGGTTAATAAGACAAAGACATTCGTGAATATTCCTGGCCCGTAGATGACCATCATGAGATAAGGCAAACTTTAACACAGTACTAGAATGTGTTTGCCTATGTTCTAGTCATTTTCGGGGTAAGTTGACATATCTTATTATAATATGATATATTCATGTTAGCTTTTATATATCTGTTAGGAAAGTGAATTCATTTCTGAGGACTTCTCTTAGTAATTTAGTTCAGTGATAAAGTAGCGCTGTCTACGGCCTAGTAAGGGTGCTTAAACTGTTACTGTTTATCATGGGTTAAATGTTAAACTTACAATAACAGATAATAGGCGTAGAATCAGTCCACAGACGCTTATCATGGGTTAAGAATAGGCTAAATTAACTGTCATTTCTGTAAGATAATGTCAGGTGTGGATCGTTCACTTTAAAACTGAATAGTGAGATGCAGGTAATAACTCTGGATTATAGGAGATAGTCACTTATTCCTTTTTGATAGATATTTCCAGTGGCAAGGGAGAATCATTTTATGCTTACTTGTGTGGCTAGGCACTAGTCCATAACTTTCACAGAAAGCAGTCACCAGGCATAGATATAATTATATCTTATGATTTAGCCACAACTGTACTATTATAGCAAGAACATTGCATTTTCTTTGTACTCATTTTGTGGAATATTAATATATTTCCCCAAGGGGACATACGGTTTATTTGTGTAATGTCACATGCTGTAATCTGCTTATGTAAATTCATTTAATGTTGTAAGATGAATAACATAACCATTCAGCTGTATGTTTATTTTGGAGAAGATGAGTAGATTTTGCTGTTAGAACATGTTACTGACAGGTACATGGATGTACAATAGATATTAAGCCTATGCGGGCGCGTGTTGATAATTGATATTTTTAAGGAACAGGAGACATGGTTAAAGACAGCCCTAAACTATCATAGCAATAACTACAATAAATTTAATCCCATAGTGGAGCGAAACTTTCTGTATAAAGTTAGTGTGATTATTATTTGCTTGATGTAAAAGGGTGTCTCTTTTTGGGTCTCAGTTTCAGGGATACCGAATATCTACCAGAAGATCAGGGGGGAAGTATGACATCATTAGGAACCACTGTTTCTGAAAAGAATTTCGATCTATTATATTCCCTGTACTGGGATCGAACCCGGTACTTTTAGAATTAGAGGCGGACGCCATACCCCTTTCATAAGATTTTACGACTGTATAAACTGATGATGTCCCATGTATTTCCTTGGGGTCTCAGAAGAGACAAAGAGTAGGCACTAGTTCTCCTTTAGGGATGTCGTACAACATGAGTAATACGAGGTTGTGCATGTGACTGACAACCTCATTATGTAAAACAGATTGCTACAGAAACTACTGCTGCACGAGCATGTGAACGCTTCCTGCAAGGGGACCAACTCTAGTGGTGGCTCTGTACTCCGTAAGGAGCGCAAAGAAAAATCATGAAATAATGATGGTGATCATGATAAATGAGGATGAGGTTAACATTGCATTAGCTCTTTCTTTTTTTTTTGTCCATTTGTCTCTCAGCTTTCTCCTCTTTGCTGTCAAACCGAATTCCCAACACTTACCTGCCACTTGAAAGGTTGTATCAGGGTGCGCCACTTGGATTCGTTAGGATGGGGCATCTTCAGCACCACTGTTGTGTGATCGATGAAGAAAGGAAACACAAAGTCCATCACCTTTTCCCTTTCAGGATGCATGGTTAGACTCGCCACTACCATGTCCACTTCCTTAAAGACCACACAAAAAAGGAATAGATGTTTAGTAAATTAACTTAGTATTAATTTTAGGAGCAAGTAACCCGCCAAAACGCTAGACTCGTCACTACCATATCCACTTCCTTAAAGACCACAAAAAAGGAATAGATGTTTAGCAAATTAAATGAATGTTAATTTATGAGCAAGTAAACCCGCCAAAACGTTGGAAAATGATTATGTTGCGCTCTTTCTACTGCATCTCCTGATGACGTCACTAATTCTCCTGTGGCCATTTTAATTCCTTTCCATTCCATTTCAACTTCATTGGACATTTGTAGTCAAACGTATCATGACTCATGGTCAGTAGTTAATGCACCACGAAAAAATGGAAAGACCTGCGGTTCTTTTCATGGGTGTTAAGTTTTGTTTTCAAGGTACATGTTGCAGCTTTTCCGTATTTTCTCGAAAAGCTGGGGGGAATGTGTCAGTGTTTGCCTCAGGACGTTTCACTTAGACACTTAGTATTATATGGGGAATTATGGCGTGACAGACAACTTGTAGAAGGACAAGAGGTGGCGGCACTATTGTCCGTAGTACTTGCACTCGATAATAGAGCAAAAATCGACTCTTCTTGCAAGATTTACTATTTAAGCAGCCGATAATAACAAGTGTAATGGTTAATAATACTGATATTAATTAAAATTTGAAACATAATACAAGACTTGCTTTCATTAGACAAACTTAATGGAATACTTCATGAACCAGTAGCGAGCAATATTTATAACCTTAATGTTCCTCGAGAAACAAAAGTCATAGACGTGACAAAGACATAGTACGTGATAAATATAAAATTTAAACAGTTTTTTTTTTCTGACATCAGATTGAACGTCTACTGAACAATCAGTACCCTTTAGTTCCCCAGTGAACAATCAGTGCCCTTTAGTTCCCAAGTGAACAATCAGTACCCTTTAGTTCCCCAGTGACTATAGACCTTCAACAAACGCATGCCTCGTCCTCCTATCACGTGCCATCCGCTCAAGTTCATTCCATGTTTTCCTCATCATTTTCACTTCTGTATCTAGTTCTCTTCTCCATGTGTTATTTTTTATTTTTTGGTCTACCTCTGCCTCTCTTTCCCTGGGGATTCCAGAACAAGGACTGCCTTGTAATGCTATCAACAGGTTTCCTCAATGTGTGTCCTATTCATCGCCAGCGTCTTCTTCTCATTTCTTGTTCCACTGGCACTTGTCTGGTTTTTGTCATCAGTTCCACATTTGTGACTTTGTCATTTCATTTCAATCCTTCTATTCTACCCAAACACCCATTTTATGAAAGTCTGGATGTCTGCTGATGCCCAGTGACAAAGAAGAACAGAAATCTGAGAAATGACGTGGTACTTTGGTGAAGTTAAAACCAATAGCAAGCAAAGAGTAGTTTATTATTCTTACTTTCAGCATACTATCCCATGTTTTGTACATTGATCTGCTTAATTTCCTGTTTGCTAATTATTAATTAAATAACACACATAAAGAGGTATGATTCATGTACTCGTCAAAAATAAATAAATAGAAAACTAGACAACAGAAAAACTACAGAAGTAATAGGCTTTTTTTTATTTCTGTTAATTTTTTACCGGTACGACATTTTTTTTTCACAACTGCAGGTATGTCCGAGGTTTTGTTTTTTAAAACTAAAATGTGTGTTTTAGCCCAGCCTGTTATCATATTTATATCACTTTTCAATTGTGGCTGAACAACACCCCGCTCAGCCCTATATTAGTTTTGGCAAAGGTAGCCCCATAGCAGATACTACCGCATAGGAGTGAAATGCTGGAGACTTCACTATACTAGGTCCAGCATCGAGAGGTGGGGTGACCATTTCCCTTCCTCACTGCCTTTTCCTTCCCTAACTCAAAAGCAAAGTCAGGTACCAATTTACAGCTGGGTAGACTAGAGCGTTGTTGATACAGTGAATTGAACTCAGGACCTTAACCGCGAGAGACCAACGCTGTAACCACTCAGCAAATTAAACACTCCCATATTGGTAACCATCATCATATCCGTTTTTGCTCCTTATGGAACACGGAGCCACAACTGTATTGTTTATATACACTACTATTTGGTTTATATACACTACTATTTGGCTTATATACACTACTATTTGGTTTATATACACTACTATTTGGTTTCTTTCTAATGAATTTACAGCCACAACTATGTTGTTTATATACACTAATATTTGGTTTCTTTCTAATGAATTTACAGCCACAACTATGTTGTTTATATACACTAATATTTGGTTTCTTTCTAATGAATTTACAGCCACAACTATGTTGTTTATATACACTAATATTTGGTTTCTTTCTAATGAATTTACAGCCACAACTATGTTGTTTATATACACTACTATTTGGTTTCTTTCTAATGAATTTACAGCCACAACTATGTTGTGTATATACACTACTATTTGGTTTCTTTCTAATGAATTTAAAGACGTCACATATCCTTGGTGCTTTCTACTCAGCGACGACAAGCGTTGCTTCATTATAGTCCTCTGACTGCTGCAGTTCACATTCAGTAGACGAAACAATGCCTAGACATGGTCTTGGGATGTTATAGGCGTACACACGTTATTTTTTTCGTCATAATGCAGTGACAGATTTTTCTGCACAACGCATTGAAGCTGGTGTGCATAACCATGTCATGTAGTTGACACTTGTAGATGGAAAAGTGTGTTCAGTCGATCAAAATTTAGCTCACCAAGGAGCATAAGCCATCAACAAACACATACACGTCCTCCCGTCCCGTGCCATCAGCTCATGTTCTCTCTTCAGCATCTTCATCAATGACCTGCCCTTGTCATTGTCACATGACGATTGTCTTATGTTTGCTGATGATACCACCGTAACAGTAGCTGGCACAGACATTAACACTGTTCAGTCTCTTTTACGGCATCACTTGGACATTGTACAAGATTGGTGCACTATTAATAGTATGTCCATTAATAAAAACAAAACTCAATCTTTGATTATCTCAACCCGCCAAAAGATTCTGCACTGTCAACCAAATACGTTATTGTCACGTAGACATTTATGATCTGTAAATTGTCTATATCCTATTCTTCTTCTTTTACCCGTATTCTCTATTTTATTATCATTTCTATCCTTTTTCCTGTGGTTTTCGCATTCGTTCGTTTGCGACTATATACATTTACTATTTTCCCATTCTAACGTTTACCTGTTTCTTTTCTCAAAACTGAGAACGCAGTTATGACGTAACGTATCAGTCTCTACAGAGACGGGAGAGTGTTAAAATGCATTTCTAATTGCATTAGATGTCAGGACACGAAACTGTGACTTTCGCTTATCTCAGACATACGAGCAGACTATGTCGGCACTTTCAGCTGACAGGCGCAGCTTCTTCGGCTGAGCGCTCAGGAAAAGCGCGATAACTGACACCTCTACGGTGCAGTTCGAGACATTTGTCTGGAAATTTCACCTGACACGACACTCATTGTTGGCCATGGTCAGCGTGAGGTGCGAAAACTGCCCCTGCATTGCAGACAAATTGTCTACATTTGCATCTGATACTTAGCGCTACGGCCGTTTCTTAAACGGAGGTGTCAGAGACGCAGAGTGTCAGTTTTCGATAGCCTCTTGGTGTTAAACGTAAAGTGTTATAGACGGAAAGGGGGATTATTTCGGTTTGGCGAAATAAAAGTTTACCTCTTTGTCTGGTAATAGATATAACCAGAGGTTGAAACTAGATTTTCATTCTCGCTCCTAAATTCGCAGTAGACAGGACGTTTCGTGCAAAGAGAATAAGCTGTATAGCGAAGTCTTAGTTTGTTCTTGGCAAAAATTTTGCCGATCTTCTAGACTACCAATAAATATAAGCATATAATTCCAAAGTTGTGCGATCGCCTGTAAATTCTGTGTGGAGATAAAATATTATACATATTATATCTAGTATTTTGTGAAGTGATAAAGTGATAATCGCTTATTTCATATTTCACTAGTTTCTTTTGTGCAGAGTGAATATTTATAAGTCAGTTATATTCTCTAGCTGATGAGTTACAGTGGAAAGCAGAATAAATTATAATTTCTAGCTTATAAGCCAGGTAGCCATAATGAATTAACTTTAACTGCTAAATAATCAGACGAGAGTAATTTTTCTAAACTAACTTATAAATGCTAGATGCCTCATGAGTGTTGACGGAATCCGTAGGTATTCCTAATTCATGATGATTGATTGTTATATATAACTTATTTCACGGGAAGTTTTAAATGATAAGTCAAGCTATACGCTTGCAGTTTAAAAATGTAAGTTATATTGAGTACATAATATGTAAAATATTTCATGTGTTTTTCTTTATTCAGTGAATACTGTGGTACCCAAACTTTGCCAGCGTTTTAGTACGTGAACATTATCTGTGAAGAACTTAAGCACTTTCATTACATGAAGTGTAACAGTTAAATGAAGTAAAAGGCCTATCGCGCCAGAATTAATTCTTCCAGAATAACACTTAAGTACAGATCAGCCGCTGTGGCAAGCAAAATATCAGTAACATCTGACAGAGTTTTGACTAGTAGTGTGGTGACCAAATATAGTCATATACTGAGATAAGGCACCCGACCTGACATTCCTCATTTTTTTTAGAAACCTACGCTAGTGACACTGGGCTCCGCTAACTTTCGTGCCTGGACAAATTTTATGTGACTTAAACAGACATCCGAAAAATAAGAACACCCAAGGAATCGTTCCCAGAGACAGAGAATTCAGTACGTCTTTTTGGAACTGGGGATTTCTTGGTCGAGACTGCATTTACGGGTCTGTGTGAAGGTCCTAGAAAAAATTATGTTCCCAGAGGCAGCGATCAAAGCTGTAAGTATAAATGTGCGCACGTGGCCACGGCTGAATTAATAGAGTGAACGCAGGTCTGAGTGTTATTGTTACCGTTGTATTTTGGCACCTATTTGCTGTCATAACTTTCTTCATGCAAGTTTGTTTTGCTAACAATATTTTCCCTTAAACTAGATTATAGTATCAGGTCTGTTCATACCTTAAACGGGGAAAACTCTTAGACTCAATCATATGTATCTGGGACTCTTTGTGCTATCATCTTTCTCCTAACGGGACTGTGGGCTATTCATCGAGGGAAGATCATAACTGTGGGTCTACCAGTTCTTGTAACATTCCTTGATTTGTTTATGACTTTGTGTATATGCCTTTTTGATGTAATTTTACATGTTGTGACGTAAGTTTACAATGATAAATAAACTTAACAATAAATTAATCAGCATGTTGGTCAGCTCGTTCTAAATATCTATATAATCATTTGTTATAGTTTCCCACGTCTGTGTGTCTACCTGTCGTCACTTGAATGTGCGTGCACGTGAGTGGATATATATATATATATATTTAATGTATATGTGTTAGACTGTCTGACTACTCTAAAACTGTCGTAGAAGATAGGTGAGAGAGAGAGAGAAGATTTCTCGATCTCAGAGACAGCCTCTACCACAATTCTACAACCTCACTCGTGGAAATCTATTGCTATTACTACTTCTCACTGCGACTATCACTCATTCTAATCTATTCAGAAGGGACCAACCCAAGTCTTAATTCTCCTATCTAAAATCTACGACAGTTATCTTTATCTCTAGACGGAGAACGTATTAAGCAAGTTACAGACCACAGCCTGTTGGATGTGGTCATCGACCAGTCTCTAAGCTGGAAGTCACATGTCTATTTCGTCGCAAACAAGGTCTCACAAAAATTGTTTCAACTTTCAAAAATCAAACATTTTTTATGTCCGCACTCTAGACTTATATTCTATTATGCACATATTCAAAGTCACCTTTCTTATTGCTCAAATATCTGGAGTCGCTGTGGTTTGTCGTTTTTAAAACGCCTAGAATCCCTACATAAAAGGGCGCTACGACTTGTTTGCCTGAATGATAACATTCCCAGTGCTCAGCTATTTTCACAGCTGAATGTTCTTCCTCTTAAAAAATTCTTCTTCTTCCAAGATCTCCTATTTGTGCATCAAATTTTACACGGCAGAACGCCTTCATACTTGCAAACGTTCTTTCGCTATAAGTAGTGCTCATATTTTATACGTGGCGATCTACTTTTGGACCTTGCAAAACCTCGAACTGACCTCTTCCAAAGTTGTTTTAGTTATGCAGGTGGTTTAGCATGGAATTCCCAACCCAAGTCTGTCAAAACTGATAATTACACCACATTCAAAAGACATCTGCATTCACATGTCATGAAATCTTGTACACACATTTAACTACAATTCTGTTTCAGTTTTTTCAACGTTTCCTCGAGCATTTAACTATCATTGTAATATTTTCATTTTAAATTGAATTTTTTATATTAAGTAGCTCTATTGCTTGACCTCTCTCTCTCTCTCTCTCTCTCTCTCTCTCTCTCTCTCTCTCTCTCTCTCTCTCTCTCTCTCTCTCTCTCTCTCTCTCTCCGCTCTCTCTCTCTCTCCCCCTCTCTCTCTCTATGTGCGTGAATGACTATGAGCAAATGTACTTGTGTGTGCTAAGTTTCTGATTGTGATGATAATATTAATTGATCCTGTCTGAAGTTGTTAATATTTCTATTTTTAAAACGCTGAAAATTGTATTGCAGGGCAGAAATGTAAAAAGGCAATTATGCCTATTTCTTTACCCTGATGAAATAAAGATTTCGTTCGTTCGTTCGTTCGTTTTCGTTCGTTCTATGTCCTCTTCATTATTTTTATTTCCGTGTCCAAGTCCCTTGTCCATGTGTTTTTGGCCTATCTCTGCCTGTCTTAATCTGGGAATTCTATAATAAGGACTACCTTGTAATGCCATCAGCATGTTTCCTCGTTGTGTGTCCTATCCATCACCAGCGTCCAAAGGACGTCTCATGAAGTGTACGTAGAAGCAAACATAGATGTAAGAAAAGTTTGTTACCACCTTAAAATATGCCGCCTCAGAATTTGTCTTTCTGGAGCATAGCCCACCTAAACTAACTTGTAAATATGACTGCGTGAATCCATATGTACAATGCACATATATAGACATACATATACATACAAAGACATATACTCTATATTTCAAATCTGTCTATCTCACCTGTCTTTGAAGTTGTCCCACAAGCCCAGTAAATGATCCATTTTTAAGTTTTCTCCCCCATTCTCCATCTTCAGGCTCAATTAAATGGGCTCTGAAAATACAATTAAAAGAAGTGGTTTCTAACCAGCACGTTTCTGCGGACGTGATATTTCGTTTTACATGGACAAACAGATGTAACTTACACAAAGTAATATGAAGTTCATGTTTTCGTAACCCAATATAAAATCAGTAAAAAGAAAAATGGTGCCAAGCTGCGTCCTTGTCGCACTCCAGCTCATGAAGTACTCTACATGTCATGTCTTCATAAGTTTTCTTTTTTTAAGTTAATACTCTTCGGGAGGAACACCATAATGCCTAATCAATTTCCACAGTGATTCTCTGTCCACACTGTCAGGTGTCTTTTCTTGGTCTACAAATCCAACGTAAAGAGGTTAGTTCTTTTCCAATCTTGGCGGAAAACATGAAAATATACAAAGTACCATGCCTTATATATTAATTGAGTGAGATGATTGAGTAACATGAATGATGAGAATAAATGCGGCTTATTTTATCTCGAAATGAATAGCTGTCCTGGTACTCTTCAAGGGCAAAAAATAAATACAGATTATTCTCTTACCATAATCGAGCTTTCAGATCTCATTCTTCCAAGAACTTACGTGAAATTGAGAACTGCTTCCATCTGTTTGAGCATTTCTATACAATATCCTTCGTAACCACGCTCAGTTTTCGTTACAAATGGGGGCCACTGCGAAGAACGAATTACGAGTATTTGAGAATCTTGTCTGATAGAGCCATAACTGCGAGTGTATGCTTGATTTTAAAAAAAAAAAAAAGAATTGTATCTAGAAGTGGAACTAATACGCACCCTGAACTATGAAGTAACTGTTCAAGGTTTCATAATTGTGTTATATACTTCACCTTTACTAGTGCTAAAATTTATGAGGTTAGGTACCAAGTTCTCGTGCTCGCTGCCTTTGTCTTCCCTAACTCAAGAGCTGAGTTAGATACCCATTATCACAGCTGGGTAGACTTTAGCCACCTAGTTTAGGACACGGTTCCATTTGCCTCCAGAATCAAGCGCACTCCGTCACTCGAACATTTGCCATTTGTAGTACGCGAATTTTGTTGTCTCGTTTGTTATTCTGCGTGTTACCCAACTCCAAAAGAAACAAATTTTCCTTAATGTATCAATACTGTAGATACTTTTAATACCTAAATATGAACTGGTAACAAACTGGCATGACTCAACAAGGAGTTTTATAAAAAATAAAATTTTGCCTCGTTTTAGCAAGGCGCGTCCCGTTCAACCTAATCGGTTATATTAGGGCGCATGTCCAAATATAAAAGACCTTTAGGTCTATTATCGTGTATAAATAATAATAATAATATTGTCAACAAGGAATGCTGATCGCGTTGACAGTGTTGGCATTTCACGTTAGTTCTACAGGAAAAGCTGCAACAGAGAACGTCTTACGCATAATATGTCCATCTGCTCTCAAGCACCGTGACTATTAATGTTTAACATTTCCGTAGCGTTCTAATTTAAGTCTATTGACTTGTTTTATTCGTAGACTTCTTCCTTTGCACGCTGAGCCGCTCATTGTCATCTCTTCCTTAGTCTTCATAATGTCTATCATTTCATCGTTTGGATATAGTTGATTGTTGCTTCTGCTCCATATATAGAATAAGGTAAAAGATGCTGTTACTCGCCCATTGAGGCATAATGGGAATATGGTGTTAGACCCATATTTTCTTGACCATCAGCACACTAGGGGTGATGTGGTCAGCATCACGCCAGCCGCCTTAACCTTCCCAGAGTTGCTCTGGTACCCAATTCATGAGGCTGGTTCGACCCCGCGAGAAGGTCGACCCCGGCGCCGTTCGCGGTCTAAAAAATCCCACCTCAACTGGGGATCGAAACATGGACAGCCGAGCTAGGAAGCAAGTGAACAAACCTCTGCGCTACCGTGGCTCCGTGTATACTATAGATAGAAGTGAAAATGATGAGGAGAACGTGAAAAGAACATGAGCTGATGGCACGTGATATGAGGATCTGGCATGTGTCTGTTGAAGATCTTTGTTCCTTGGGGAACTAAAGGGTGTTGATTGATGTATAATCTAGCCAGATAGTGGAACCAACTCAACCTTCAATTATATATATATATATATATATATATTGTGTGTGTTTATTCGTTGTGTGAGCACCAATAGATTACTCTACGGCGTTATTTTACTATCCTTTTATCGTGCTCGCCACATATCAGATACAGATACGACACATTTCGTATTTCAATGGTTAAAAATGTGACTTCTCGTGCTATGTAAAGATACATGTTGTAAACAGCAGGAATGTTGTAAAGGACGTCCAAAAAAGAACATGTATTATGTAAAGTTTGGTTTTTCTGGTTTTAAGGACTGTCTTCATTGCACACGGACAACTTCATGAGTGCTCCGATCTCCTCCCTTAGATTATACAAGGCGGATCTCAGCGGAGTGCGTGAATTCCGAGAATCCCAATCTGTGTATATAGGAATCACTCATTCTATAAATATTTGTGGTGGTGGGTAGGTTTCTAATTTTTAAATGTTGCCAGGGCAGCAGCTTTATGGCCGACTCTTTACGATGTCCATCTGTCGAGGGATTTTTAACGAGCGCAACTTGCACATAGGACCTTCAATTTTTTCGCCGTTATCCGAGAAGGCTAGGCATCAGATCTCACTACCCAGGAGACCAGGGGGGATTATGACATCATAAGGACCTCTGGTTCTGAAAAAAAGACATTTCCATAAATGATATTCCCTCTACTGAGAATCGAACCCGATATCTTTAGTATTCGAGGCGGACGCCATACCTTCTAGCCACTCCGACCCCAACTTCGTAAGGTTAGCAATTGCTGCTATTGCTTTCCTCCTCCTCCTTCTGTCTTCGTGCCACTCCTAGCGGAGGAGCATAGAGCCTGCAATGTAGTAGGTTCTAAGAGAGATTGCTTACTCTTTCGCTCCTTGCGGAGCATGGAGTCAATCTGCAAGCATAGTTTCTCCAGAATCCTTCACCAAGCATATTCTTTAGGCCTTCTACAGGATGGTTTATATGGCTGCTATTGCTCCAGTGTCATGAAAATTATTAAATATGAACTGAAGTAAGAAATCCGTTCATTTTAGATACACTGAAGACGTGACTATTTGAAATGAAATTGGCGTTAACAATTAAAATATTGATACCAAATATCGCTGGAGATGGATAGGACACATATTGAGGAAACCTGTTGATAGCACAACCATGATAGGACACATATTGAGGAAACCTGTTGATAGCACTACCATGATAGGACACATATTGAGGAAACCTGTTGATAGCACTACCATGATAGGACACATATTGAGGAAACCTGTTGATAGCACTACCATGATAGGACTCATATTGAGGAAACCTGTTGATAGCACTACCATGATAGGACACGTATTGAGGAAACATGTTGATAGCACTACCATGATAGGACACATATTGAGGAAACCTCTTGATAGCACTACCATGATAGGACACATATTGAGGAAACCTGTTGATACCACTACCATGATATGACACATATTGAGGAAACCTGTTGATAGCACTACCATGATATGACACATATTGAGGAAACCTGTTGATAGCAATACAAGACAGTCCTTCTTCTGCAATCCCCATGGTAAGAGTAGTAAATGGAGACCAAGGAACATATGGAGAAGAGAACTAGAGACAGACATGAAGAAAATATGGAAAGAGCTTGAGCTGATGGCACGTGACTTGAAGACTTTGCATTAATTGTTAAAGTCCTATGCTCCTTGGGAGCTGAGGGTTGGTGGCGGTGATGATAATGATGACGATAAAGATGATGATTACAATGATGATTTCGATGATGATGATTATGATGATTACGATGATGATGATGATTACGAAGATGATAGTGATTATTAAGAGGTATCTGAGGAAGGTGGTTGAAGTAACAAGAAGAGACATGGTCCCCAACCAGACCATACGTCAAGGCCTAAAAACCCAAACCCTGCAGACCCAAGTAGAGCAGTCCCAACTAAGATGTTTTGGCCGTGTCTACAGCATGGGAGAAGATCGGCTACCACCACAAGCATTAGAAACTAAAAGCCAGGGATTCAGACCTCCAGGACGACCCAGAGTCCGCTGGGAGGACAATATTAGATAATCTTTGAAGACCGAGGACTAGAATGGAACCAGGCCAGGAGGAAGACAGTCTATAGCAGCGGTGGCCAAACTACGGCCCGCGGGCCAGATTCGGCCCGCCAACCAGTTTTGACCGGCCCGCCAACCTGTTTTGGCCGGCCTCTTATTGTTGATTGAAGCCACACTCTTCACAATGAAATAACACACAAACGTATGTTTGAAATAAATAATTACATGGCATATTACAAATTACTTAACAAATTAAAACAACAGATTCATTATATTTTTTTAACAGTAATTTCAGTCCGAAGACTGGTATACATGTCTTGGCAGATGTGCAGTACCGTAGTCTGCCGTGGCTTTCTGTACGTGACATGTAAAACTAAATTTCAGAACGTTATTTTTTAAGGATTTTATAGGTCTGGCCCTCTGGTGTTACCCTTTACCATAATCTGGCCCTCGGCCAACCTTATCTTAGCCACCACTGGTCTATAGGATAGTACGGCGCTCTCTCTTCCAAACCTCTGCACCTCACGGTAGAAGAGGAACGACTAAATAAGTAAGTGAGTGTGGTGATTATTACGAAAATGATGGTGATGATTACGATTATGATGATGATTACGATGATGATGGTGATGATGATTACGCAGATGATGATTATTACGATGATGATAGTGATGATGATGATTACAATGATGATGCTGTCATCGATTTTCTTATTATATCTCTTATCCAAAATTGGTTTAGTTATTATGTCTTGTTATTTAACAAAGAACATAATATACTCTTGCAGCATTTTTATCCGCTGTCGTGTCTCATGTGGAAAAACTACAGCCTATCTATCAGACAACGACAATAACTCACCTGCATAGTGGATACAGTTAAGTTACGTTTGTTAAGGGCAAATTGTGCGTTTGGAAAGATGTCATTCTGTCCGCGCAAAACCACTTCTTGCGTCGCTTTCACCATGGCAACTGTATTAAGATACCGGCCTTTCCGTCCCCCGAAGTACAAAGTGTTTACTCGTGTATCCATGCAACGTTCACTTCCGGACTCCAGAATCTAGCAGGAATATAAAAAATAAAAAAAAAACAAAGTGTGAAAATAAATAGAGTGAAATTATGGAGGATGTTTCTTTCGAGTTTTTTTTGTTGGCGGCAAAGGTGCCAGGTTCGAGTCACGGCATGGACACGTTTCAGTCTACCCAGCTGTAAATGGGTACACGACTTTGTGTTAGGGAAGGAAAAGACAACAAAGACGGGAACTGGTCACACCCACCTCTCAAAGCTGGACCTAGTATAGTGAAGCCTGTAACACTTCAATCCCCTACGGCAGTATTTGCTATGGAACAACGTTCCTGTAACTGATAATGAGAGCCCCTCCCCCCGTGTAGTTCTGGGGGTCTGTGATGAGACAAAGGAAGAATAGAACTTCTGCTAACTCAAGCATGTCGTACTAGGCAACTAACATGAGGTGGTGCATATTGTTGGTAAGATCATCATGCATAACTGACTGCTGCAGAGACACCATTGCACGAGCACGGGGTTCCTTGATGCAGGCTTTACTGTGAGGGGATGATCAGCTTCAAGGGGGTAGGGGGGGGTGTCAAGCTGCATACGGAGCGAAAAGGAAAATGATGATGAATAATGAGAGACACAGAGAGAGAGCGAGCGAGAGAGAGACAGAGAGAGAGAGAGAGTGAGAGAGACAAAGAGAGAGTGAGAGAGACAGAGAGAGCGAGAGAGCGAGAGCGAGAGAGACAGAGAGAGAGCGAGAGAGACAAAGAGAGAGTGAGAGAGAGACATAGAGAGAGCAAGAGAGAGAGCGAGAGAGAGACAGAGAGAGAGTGAGAGAGAGAGAGACAAAGAGAGAGTGAGAGAGAGAGACAGAGAGAGAGAGCGAGAGAGAGAGCGAGAGAGAGACAGAGAGAGAGAGACAGAGAGAGTGAGAGAGAGACAGAGTGAGAGAGCGAGAGAGAGCGAGAGAGAGACAGAGAGGAGTGAGAGAGAGAGACAGAGAGAGAGCGAGAGAGAGACAGAGAGAGACAGAGAGTGAGAGAGAGACAAAGAGAGAGCGAGAGAGAGACAGAGAGTGAGAGAGACAGAGAGGAGTGAGACAGATACAGAGAGAGAGAGCGAGAGAGAGACAGAGAGAGAGCGAGAGAGAGACAAAGAGTGAGAGAGACAGAGAGAGTGAGAGAGAAACAGAGAGAGAGCGAGAGAGAGACAGAAAGGAGTGAGAGAGAGACAGAGGGAGAGCGAGAGAGAGACAGAGGGAGAGTGACAGAGAGACAGAGAGAGTGAGAGAGACAGAGAGAGCGAGAGAGAGACAGAGAGCGAGAGAGAGACAGAGAGAGAGTGAGAGAGACAGAGACAGACAGAGAGTGAGAGAGAGTGAGAGAGAGAGAGAGCAAAAGAAAGACAGAGAGAGCGAGAGAGAGACATAGAGAGACAGAGAGAGAGCGAGAGACACAGAGTGACAGAGAGAGACACAGAGAGAGCGAGCGAGACAGAGAGAGCGAGAGAGAAACAGAGACAGAGTGAGAGACAGACAGAAAGATAGAGCGAGTGAGAGAGACAAAGAGAGCGAGAGAGAGACAGAAAGAGAGCGAGAGAGAGACAGAGAGCGAGAGAGAGACAGAGAGAGCGAGAGAGACAGAGAGAGAGCGAGAGAGAGACATAGACAGCGAGAAAGAGACAGAGACAGATAGACAGAGAGAGACATAGCGAGAGCGAGCGAGACAGAGAGAGAGCGAAGAGACAGACAGAAAGATAGAGCGAGCGAGAGAGACAGAAAGAGAGATACAGAGAAAGCGAGAGAGACACAGAGAGATACACAGAGAGAGACAGAGAGAGAGCGAGAGAGAGACAGAGAGCAAGAGAGAGACAGAGATTATGAGAGAGAGAAAGAGAGAGAGAGAGCGAGAGAGAGACATAGCACGCACAAACCAGACAGACCAACACTAAACAGTCAACAGACAAACACAAGTAATAGACCGACAACCTGAATCATTCGTTGTTTTCGTGATTAGAGTTTTAAAATATTCCTAAAGAAAAAAAAAAAAAAAACAGTGCAAGTGTTAAATCGAGAATTAAAAAAAAAAAAAAATTTGCAAATTGGTCAGAACTACACTAATGAGAACACAAACTCTGTTTAGCAAAAAACAGACACCGAATTTAATGATTACATATTAGTACAAGAGTATCTTATTACGGAGAATAATATCTAACAATAATAATATAATATAATTTCCCTTATGGCTCCTTTTTTTTCAAGAAACTTGTATCTAAACACGACATTTTGACATTGCTTGTTGAATTTTTTATGGTAAAATTTTTTTTTACAGTATAGGGTAACCAGCCACATGCTCAACCCTCCTTAGTCGCTTTATACGACATGCCTGGTAGGGTACAGTGTAACTATTCTTTACTGTCCTTTCGGGCCCCGGTAACGACATGCTTGAAGGAATAGTAGGCATATTCTTTCTTTGTCTCATAAAAGGCCCCGGGGAACAACATGGACGATTTGTAACATTCTTGTGTAAAATGTTTGACCAGTATTTTATATGTAACATTTTTTCATAAGAAAATGTGTAACTACAGACAATTGTTTGGTTGTTATCCGCTTGGGTTTTTTCCCCTAACCAAGTGTGACGAATCAGTTGTGCACTTTTATAACTTTCATCCTCTCCGGCAGTACCACTTCATTTCTTCATTTTCCTCGCCGATCGTCCTATTATTTGACATATTTTATGCACCTACATTCTGCTCTAGCCGCTCCCAGACTTGTTTACGTTTCGCCAGGTGAATCGTAATAATACAAAGGCTCATTAGACCGGTCATCGGATAATACGTTTATCACCTAAGTTGTCTAGCCACCTTTGATGCAGACAGTAAACGTGAAGAGGAATAGCGACTTTGACGTAATTCATTTCCGGGGCCAGCGACAAACAGGCAAGTGACCATCTGGGTTCGCGGTCTTTCTGTCTGAGAAAGCCGTCTGGGGTGTGCAAAAACACAGGTGATAATTAGATTTTCGTTTCCGCTGGACCATCTTTGTATAAATATTAATGATAATTCTTTCTGGGGAGACAATATAATGGGAAAGTAGCTAAACAGGGAATAAGTTCACAGATTTGTTTTAGCGTTTGCATAAAGATGCAATCGGAAGTATAACCACTTTATTAGAAAGAGATCACGCGTTGGAATTTTAAAATTTGATATTTTAAAACACGCTGGGGATATTATGATTTAATACTCCGACCCATATAGTTCTAAAGAGCTTACCATTGGCTTGATTTGAGAGCCGGAATAGACTTTAACTTTCATTGGCAAATTAGTAGGAAGTACAATCTGGGATTTGAACTGAGAAATGGAAATATAATCTAGCGAAATCGGAGACACAGATCAGACTGCATTGCAACGTCAAATTAGCAACTGCCAGAGAGACATCGGACTAAAAATTTCAAAATTATACGTGACAGATCGGAGTATTTGGGCAACTTTGAAACTTAAAAGTAAACCCGCATTTTTAAATACAAAGACTGGAAACTTAAAGGACCAGGACAGAGTATTTGGGCAACTTTGAAACTTAAAAGTAAACCCGCATTTTTAAATACAAAGACTGGAGACCTAAGGAATCAGATCACCCATCATAAGAGGAATACTAAAATTTCCCAGACCAAGTGATTTGAAAGCATCTAACCTAATGTGATCGGGTGGGCGAGAAATGATGATGCTTTTGTGATATGTGATCACTTTCTTGCACACTTGCACCCGACCCGAACAACAATAAAACTCTGATTCTAAGGCAGGGGCTGTATTTATTCATACAACCCTTTCAGTGACCCAAACCCAGATAGCAAACTAATGAACAAACATTAAACAAACATCAAACAAACACGCAACCAGTGCTCAATTGCTAATCTGAAATGCAAACAAAGCACTGACTAGTTAAAATCATAATAGATAAATAATGAGAAACACCATGCTCTCACCTGTCAATCTGTCCTTCTTCCACGCCACCTGAAACATTCAACTATCATGCACACACACACTCAGTCCATGTATGTCGTCTAGCGAGACTAGTATGGTGTTGTGCATGACACTGGCAATCTCACCATGTAACACAGATTGCTACCGAAACCAGGAGCACCTGAATGCTTTGTGCGGTCTCCACGCGGAGGCCAAACACATTGGAGGCCCCATGCTCCATAAGGAGGCCAGCCACATTGATGGCCCTATGCTCCATAAGGAGCGAGAAGAGATATAATTTGTTCCCAAGTGGACCCACGTGCTCTCATAAACTACCCTACTCATAACAACAATTAAATAATAATAACATGAGCATGAAATAATATTAAACTATATGTACAAGCATTACTCTCCTTAATGAGAATAAGCTACCGCCTCGCAACCGATCCACATCAATATACGTTCTTACATCGTGAAGCATGTCGTATGTGACGACTGGTGCACCTGGCAACAAGCGTTCCGTGTATTACCACTACAATAACATATAAATGCTTCTCGTAGGCTTGTGATGGACACCAGCCGATTTGGTGTTTCCATGCTCCGCAAGGAGCAAACAGAGAAACGCCTCTGTCTCAAAGTGCCTTACGCACAAAGAAGTGGCATTGCGCTCATCAAAAATCTAAATAACTATTCTCACCTCAAAATAACCCACTAAAAATATACAGTAGATTAAAATCAGTTATCGTGAAATTCTTCTTCTTCTTCCGTCCTTAGCCACCGACCGTCAGAGCAGTCAGTGGCCATTACGCCTAGTGGCGTCTTAGGGCAACAGCAGATAGGTTTTCTTTGCCATTGTTTCCCATCATGCCTATTGGCGTCTTTAGGGCAACGGCAAATCAATCCATCTGCTGTTGTTTCCGTAATCGAAGTGACTGGCAAACGGGTGATCAGCCCGTTGGTTATCGTGAAATACACTAACTGTTAAACTCTGTAGTTGTTAACTCATACTGGCTACTAGTTGTTGAATCAGGCCAGTAGTTGTTAAATCACGTTTTATTTGTTAAATGACGTGAATGTCCACCAGTTGATAAATGTAGATGTTGGGACTGGTGTAGTAAAGTGTAACGATTGTCAACTCATTAAACCCAGCACAGTTTTGGTCATACAGGTCATCTTGTCCTGGAACGTGATGAGGCTCCGACAAGAATGTGAGTGTAGACAATGAGTGTGTATATGAATGTCAGAACGCGAATGGTAGAATGATTCGATAGAGTTGACAAGTTGGTAGTACATCACTCATACTCACACTGTTCGAATTCAAGAAGTACTGGAACTACGGTGGTCTTTTTATAACATTTAATGAGACGCACACTTGGACAGTACGTGTATGGTTACAGGAACAAATGTCGACATAGACAGCATAATGTTGATCACAGGAATATCATCTTAAGTTAGCATTCATGCTTGGCAAATATCATAATGGAGCATTCGTAAATAGGCATTCAGAGTTCCATCATGTAAATCATCTGGCTTTACTGACTGGGCACGTCAGTCCATAACCAATATATAGGAAGGCTCCTAGACCTAATCTCGTCTAGCGAATATCCCTTCACGTAAAGTTCAATATATATATTTTCCATAAAGATATAGGAATCCCAGACATGGGTTCTCACATGTAGCAGTGATCTCTTGGTTCATCGAGCGATAGTACAGGCATCCCTTTTTCTCACTCGATAAATACAAAGTATATGGATTCCAACATGGCTGTGCTTCTCTCGTGAGCTTCACTCACTATTGGATACAGACCAAAATTGGTCATTCGTTAAATGTCCTCATTTCTTCATAGCTTCTATCATAGAGGTAATTGAATAATATCATACAATCTAGTGCTGATACATAGGAATGTCATCTTCCTTTGAATAAATATTCTTTTCAAAAGTACCACTGTGCATCTGCTTATCGACAACGATGGCGAAGCCCAAGTTCATAATAAATTGTGGTTTTACCTTTCTATGCGAAATATAACTTTGCCATTCCTTGGCAAAAGAGAATAAACACTGGGGTAAAGTACATACAACATGTCTAAATGACTATCACTTTCCCCCATCTACTTATAGATCACTTTTTCGGCGATAGGCCGGCTACAACAAAATTCGACATCCCGACAGGATGACAGCCATGAATCACACCCCCTGCTAGCGATACTTCCGCTGCATAGCCTTTGACCTCTTCTAGCGACAACCAACATAGTTCGACTTAGAAATGTAAAGATATCCATATATAAGACAGACTCGTCCTACTCATACAAACACTACGTATAAATTCAGGCCATAGATATACTGAAGCAAGAACAATCTATTCCTACCCAGCCAAAGAATAAATCGCAGTAGGCCTAAATTCGTCCGCGGAATCCGATCGAAGATGACGGAACTACTTTCAAGGGAAGTAACTCAAAAATGACTTCTCCTTAAGCACTTAAAAAAGGAAATACTTTGTTTACCAAAATATTTGCGAACATAATAAGTATAAAAATGTATTATATTGCAAGATAGTAAAGATTGCACTTTACACTAACTAAATTACCTTCACATCATAAAATAAAATAAAATTACTCTTGAACTAACATAGCTAGCAAATGTTATAATTATGTCACTGCGCTCCCAAATAACAAATAGCTTAACAATAACATCATTAGGCTTATTGCACGTGGTAACTAAGAATGTTAATGCCGACTTACAGGCGCCATCTTTATGTACAGTCCATTTCATAAACACGTGGCTCCTGGCCGCCATGTTGCCTTAAAGTTAATACTATCTGAATTTCAGTAATAGATCTCTTTTCTGCCCGGTATCATGAATGAAACAGGTTACTACTATATTCGCTTTTCGGTCCGGTCTCATGAATGAAATAGGTTCCTACTATATCCTTATAGCCGTCATCTGGACTTAACGCGACTAATAAAACCTATCCACACATTCTTTCGCTAATCTATTATTTCAAAACTAATTCTAATGTCCTGGAAGGAATCACCTTAGTAACCACAGATTTATCTATTTTATCAAGCACTAGAACTGGGCCACGTTCAAAATAATTCTAAAGCTACAAGGAAGTAATGGTAACTTAACTAGAAAGTAATCTGCTTAAAATTATAATGTCACTTGCCTCCATTCTGTGTGCAAACTACTGCTGACTCTGGGTGCCTTCTTTTCACATCTTGCCTCTACTGCAAATCTGTGGCGCACCCGTATTTTATACGCCAAATAACCGCATCACCCAGTCCTGGCGTGCTGGCGTAGTGATTTACGGTCGCGCACTCGCAAAGCGGCAGGCTCGTGGTGCACTATTAACTTCGGTTTCTAAACGCACAAACGTGAACTTCAGGGAGATTTTGGGGCGTTTATTATGGCCCCATCACATAAAGTTGCTGTGTCCATTCTAAACTGTGCCAGGAGATTGTGTTCCCAAAGGTTACTTTGGGGTAAGTGTAAACATTTATTTTACAAATGTGAAATTGACATGTTTTCTTTGCTAAGTGGTTAAATAGGATATTGCAGCCTCAACATATGAAAATAGTATATTCATAAACCACTACAGCAAGCGCTGGTGTTTGTTTTATGCTAATTCGCTCAGAAAACGCGAGAGCAGAGGTAACCTCAGACTCCGAATGGAGCAGTGATGAATCATGATTGTATCCCATGTGCATCAAGTGTATAGTATCATTTTGTGAGATATATGTTGTGATGCTGCACTGTAATTCTGTCCTTCAACAGACCCGAGTCTGTTCTTCTATTTGAATTTTCACCATTCTTCTTCTCTGTGTAACTATATGTGTTTGCCATGTTTCTTCTCATTTGAATATTCATCGTGTTTGGTATTTTTGTGTAGGTAATTAATGGGTTCTTTTTATGACGGTAGGTTTATTTCTTACTCCCACCAGTGTTACTTTCTTCTGATTTTCCGCGATCACGTAGATTTTCGTTGTTTACGAAAATCGCTATTTTCGTGCACGCCTGTATGACGCGTCAGAAACGTCACGTAACGTGGTGCAATTTTTGGACACGCGGTCTTCGCGTTGTTTTCAAATCTATTGGCGTAGGTCGCAGTATTTTTATTTTTCTAGCGTTTCCATTGGCCCGAGTGGATAACTTAGCAGATGCGTAGGTGATCAACAGGAGTGGTTCCCTGTGTATATATATATATAGAATCGTTTAGAGGGGATCTTTCTCTATTAAGAAAATAATTGCCTGTCGTGCTTCTACGCATTAATTGTCTCCAATGCGGGGAAAAACAGGGGTAATTGGTGTGTAACTATTTTTTATCGTTTTTCTTGTTAGTGGGGTCTTTGATAAATCTCGGCCCGTAAGTAAAGTTCTTCGGGGACATTAACTTTAAGTTTTAAATGGTAGCGCCATCCATTACTTTCTTTGAAGAACGATGTAAATGTAAAAGTGGGCATAATTCTTTCTAGGATTTTGGCAGTAGATAGGAGCGTGTGAAGTTATGAGATACACGGGTGCTCATAGTTGTAGAGTGTTGTGTAATACCACCATTTATTCCTGTGTATTTACAAATGTAATTTTAGTGGGAACTCTATTGTGTGTACGTTAATTTTATTGTGCCTTAAATGTGAGAAATGCAGTCGGAGGGTACAGATTTATGTTATCAGTGAATTATACTGTATAAGGGAGTAAATTATTCCTATAGCACGAGGTTTAATTTAAATTGGGGCTTACGTTCTGAACCCAAGGTGTAATGGGAATTTCGGACAAAGGATTTCCCTAGTTGTAATGTTTGGACACGTGGTTAGCCATGCGTAACACCCACGTAACCCGTCAGACAGTGTCTGGGGCTTTGTTTACTTACCTGGAAGATTTAAGTTGAGGGAAGGGAGGAGTAGAAGGAGAGTGAGATAGAAGACACGTGGGTATTAATACTTTATGTATTGTTGTTCAGAACGAGAGAAGGGGAGTAGAAGGAGTGAGATTGAAGGGACACGTGGATAAATATTATTTTATAGATTGTTAAGCTTAGAGGTGAAGGAGTGAGTGAGGGAGTTGTAAAGATTATGGGAGCTATATGTGTTTGAGATGCGTTATGTTGGAGTTGGTGTACATTAGACGCATTTTCTTTTAATGTCAGTGGGTCACGGCAAAAATAGTGGGGGAGCATAATTTGCCAATACAAATTATCCACGGCAAAAGGACATATTTCAAGTGTCAGAGGACTCGAGTTATCGTCAGAAGCAAAAGAAAAATAACCTACGGTCTCTTGCAGTGAAGTGCCCATGCTTTAGCGGGAACGGGGTTTATCATAAAACCCCAGAGCTCTTCGCTATTATAGTCTCCGACAACGGCACGTGGCCTGGAGACGGGTGTAATTGCATACAGCCAGAAATCAAGGCTGTGTTTTCCTCTAAATCCGGAGCGGGTTAAAAGTGGAAAGTTATAGAAGCTATTCAGCAGCAGAGAAGTTTCTACAGTGAATCAAGTACCTCCTGCTTGATACCCGAACACATCATCATCACCAAATTCAGGAGCAGGTGATAGGGTTACAATACCTGGGTCCTGAAAGTAACGAGAGAAGAGCGTAACGGAGACGCCGCATCATCAGTCGTCGAGTGTTAGAGAGACACTGAAACCAAAAGAGAGAGAAGGAAAGAGAGAGAGAAGGAGGGAGAAAATAGACAGGACCAGTAGGATCTGTTCATTATCCATTTGACGGATAGACACTGAGCCATCGTTGTAAGCCAAGTCTATTATTTTAGCATTTCCAGTGGTGTTAGTTAGCGGCGCATATCGCCTACCAAGTTGGAAGCTGTGTAGACGTTCTTTGAGGAAGAGGCAACAGGACGGCAACAGTAGAAATCTTATTTGTATTAGAGAGTGGAGGCTAAAGTGGACAGCCCCACAAGATTAGAGTGTTTAAATCACTAACCATTTTATTGTTCCTCAGCAGTGTGACAGAAAGAGTGAATGTGATTTGGGGTCTTCCTAGTGTCTATCTTATTTAATTGTTACTTTGTTTTCCAGGCCGTACTACAATGCACGCTATTTATTTGATTGATGTATGATGAAATTTACTAATTTTTTTGGGTGTAAATAAATATATGTATATACCGTACACTGGATCAGCTTCTACACTTTACTATACTTATTTTATGTTGTCTGTATAGTGGTGTCTGTGGTCGTTTTCTACACCTTATCTCCTTGTGTTTAAAGATAGTTAGAGGGGAGTGATTCTATAGCTTTTCTGAGGTCACGAAGCGGCAAGGTGAGAGTCAAATCCTGGTTCAGGATCCCAAGATGCAGCAATAGTGAATGCAGTCAGCGTCCCATAGCTGTACAGCTTGCATCAGGACCAGCGAAACAGAGCTGATGAAGACCGCACACCACCTCCACGTGGTGGTCCTGGAAACAGTCTGCAGCAGTGCAGTCTGGCTGAGCGAGTCGGATCGCAATGGGAAGGAAAACCCGGTCCATAAAAAATGCCGTGCTGAAGTCGGATGTGTCGACCGAAAGGTGCAGATATCACAGCTTAGACGTAAACAGACACAACGCAACCACCGTCCTTTTCAGGGCGAACGAAGAAGAAATCCTGGTTCTAGCCCTTGAGCCAATAGTCTCATCTGTCCACGGGCATGTCATTCTTCATCTAAATTCTATCTTCTCAGACTTTCTCATACTAGGGTCTTGTTTTCATTCAGGCAAACTCTATAAACTTAAATCCACTTCATGACAAGTGGGCGGCAATCGTCCGGTGGATCATCTTTGTTTAGATCAATTCTGGGACCTAGTCTAGATTTTAGATTGGTTCTATAGAAAGTTTTCTGAGTATAGAATTTCTTTAAATATCCCCTTGACATTGAGCTATTAGAACTGATCCAGTTATAAGTTTTTCCACAGAAAGTTTTTCCACAGGTTGCAGTCAGTTAGATTTTTGGTAATTTAGTTTATATGACTTAGAGGTAATTGATGGCATACTGAAATTTTTCTTTAACAGGAATGTAATTTCGGGTGTTTGGTAGCTTCTTAACAATATTTTTTCAGGTTATTATTCAGACTTGGTGCTAGTCTGAGTTCGGGTTTTTGGGACAGCGGTTATTGAGGAATATTTCCTATTAAGTAACAGGTAGTTCCTTCTCTTTTCCTTTTCGGTCAATTCTTTGTAGTTGTGAACTTACAGCCAGTTTACAGGTAAGATGGCAGATTTGGCCAAGTTGCGAGCTGACTGGCGTGAGGCAGCCCAGGACATGGGAATGGATAAGGAGGAAACTAAAACCTACATGATGAGGGAGAATGATAGGCATCATCAGCAGGAGAAAGATGAGAGGGAAGCACAGGAGAGGGAGAAGGCAGCAGAGAGGGAAGCACAGGAGAGGGAGAAGGCAGCAGAGAGACAGCACGAACTTGCCATGCGTTCCCTGGAACTGCAAATCAGATCTTCGGAGGGCAGTTCGGCTAATGGAGATTCTCCCGGAGCAGGAGCAGCAGACACCTCAGGAAACGGAGGCCCCCGGATGGCAGCCATGAGCTTCCCATTTGACTCGTTCCCTAACGGTAATGAGAAGATTGACTTGTTCTTGGAGAAATTTCAAAGGATGGCAAAGGCATACGGATTGAATGAGAGTCTTTGGTGTCTGAAATTATCGCAGTCATTAAAAGGACATGCGTATGAAGTGTACAACAAGATGCTCATAGATGACCAGAATAACTTCGAGGCACTGCGAAACGCTTTATTGCAAAGATTTCAGTGGACTCCCCGTAAATGCCAAACCATGTTCAGGGAGAGCAGGCCGGAAAAGGGAGAGAGTTTCGCTCAGTTTGCAGAGCGGGTGAGAAATTACTTAACCCGGTGGAGGGAGTTGTCAGGACTGGCGAAAACTTTTGAAGGGTTGGAGGAGTTAGTTCTGTGTGAACAAGTAAAGGCCAACATGTCGCCCGACTTGAGGCGGTATCTGGCAGAGCAGGGGGCCCAGCAACTGGACCAAATTATTCTGTTTGCGGAAAGGTTCCAGACAGCACAGGCCGAAGTACTGGGCCAGAAACGGAAACATCCAGACCTGCCAGTCCCGGACAAACGAGCTTCATCATCACAGTCGGCTACTTCACCAGCTCACCAGCAGCCAGGGCTTTCTCGCAAGGAGCCTCATTCTGGTTATAACTTGCGCCCCCAGCCGCATAACAAAGCACAGCCAACAACATCCCGCTAGGAACAGGGGAGATAACGAACGGTATTGTCGGAATTGTCGAACCACTTCCCACTGGACATCTCGGTGCACGAACAAACCCCCAGCTCATCATGCAGCTTGTTTAAGGCCGGTGAGAGTGACCAAAGGGAATAAATGGGAACCTGTCAAGGCAGAGAAGTTTCTCTCCAATAGTGGACCAGCTGAGGTGAATGGAACGGCCACTACTTGTTTGTTTGACAGCGGGCTCACATACCCCAGTATCGTCGCCCGACATCTGGTGAAACCAGGGCAATGGACAGGAGAAATAGTTGATATTGGTGGCATTTTGAGAAGAGGTACTTCACAGCGTCTGTTCGTAGCCAATATTGAGGTGAGATGCAAGTTTGTGTCTGGCACAATCAAGGCAACTGTAATAACACAGCCAGCACATGATTTCATCCTAGGAAGCCCATACTTAGTTTTGGGAAACCCAACCACACCGATTATTGCAAATGCAAGAGGGCCTACTGCAGGCCAGAGAAGTGAAAGGGGAGAACCCCAAATTCACGGAGCCCCACGAGAGCTCAACCAACACCCATGTCTTGCGATGAAGAGGATAAAATCCTCCAAAGACAGTGGAATGTTAATTACAGAGGCGTATTCGCCTGTCAGCCCTGTTCAGCCTAATGGCCAAACAGTGGTGACGCCTCTGATTTCTGAAGTATCTTGTTTGTCGTCGGGAATTAGGCCCCCGATGGTATTACATCTCTCAAGGGAGGGAAATACTGACAAGAATGGTACGACTTATGTCCACGACCAGCGCCATCTTCATAGGGCACAAGATAGCGGTCTGAGCGAACATATGTTTCCGACCAGCCCTGGAGCCCCATACGACCAGCACTTTTCTCAAACGGAGGAGGACAGGGATTTGAGCGACCGTTCGCCTACAGACGGAGATGGGCCCCACCCCACTACTAGCTCGCTTACAGAAAGCGGCTCTTGCAAAGAGGCGAGAGGCAAAAACGTACAGCCAGTTGCGTCCTGCTTAGTAGGGGAAGCGAATGTCACTGAGGTCAGACGCAACCCAGTGAGAGCCCCAGGAGAGAGGGAAGAGACAGGAGGAGTCTTTAGAAATCCTCTAGGCAAACCAGTGGGGAAGGAATGGTTGGCTACCAGCTATATTAGCCACAGAAGTTTCAACCCCGCCCCGGTAGATGATGAGAGAAAGAAGGAACATGCGCACGTTTCTTCGGTCAACCGCAACCAGTTACGTCCTGTTACGGCGATGTCTGGCCAAGCCAGTCAGTCTGGTTAAAAACACTGGGAGGCCGCACCATTTGGTAATCATTATTTACCACGCGCCGCCAGGAAAATTCGTGGGCGAAGGAAACACATGAGAAGGAGGAGGAAGGGCGACCAGTCAGGTTGCAGTCGCCAGGAGGAAATCACCAGGCGTGACCCTCACGATCCAGTGCTTGCAAAGATTTTCAAGGATATGGAGAGGGGCCTGTATGACAATGCTAATTATGACAGTGATTGGATCAGGATGTAGATCTAGATACGGGCCAGTATGAAACCCAGAGATTTCAGTGATTTAGCACGGATTCCCGCACTTCAAAAAGGGGGGGGGGGGGGGGCTTATGTGATGCTGCACTGAAATTCTGTCATTCAACAGGCCCGAGTCTGTTCTTCTATTTGAATTTTCACCATTCTTCTTCTCTGTGTAACTATATGTGTTTGCCATGTTTCTTCTCATTTGAATATTCATCGTGTTTGGTATTTTTGTGTAGGTAATTAATGGGTTCTTTTTATGACGGTAGGTTTATTTCTTACTCCCACCAGTGTTACTTTCTTCTGATTTTCCGCGATCACATAGATTTTCGTTGTTTACGAAATCGCTATTTTCGTGCACGCCTGTATGACGCGTCAGAAACGTCACGTAACGTGACGCAATTTTTGGACACGCAGTCTTCGCGTTGTTTTCAAATCTATTGGTGTAGGTCGCAGTATTTTTATTTTTCTAGCGTTTCCATTGGCCCGAGTGGATAACTTAGCAGATGCGTAGGTGATCAACAGGAGTGGTTCCCTGTGTATATATAGAATCGTTTAGAGGGGATCTTTCTCTATTAAGAAAATAATTGCCTGTCGTGCTTCTACGCATTAATCGTCTCCACTGCGGGGAAAAACAGCGGTAATTGGTATGTAACTATTTTTTATCGTTTTACTTGTTAGTGGGGTCTTTGATAAATCTCGGCCCGTAAGTAAAGTTCTTCGGGGACATTAACTTTAAGTTTTAAATGGTAGCGCCATCCATTACTTTCTTTGAAGAACGATGTAAATGTAAAAGTGGGCATAATTCTTTCTAGGATTTTGGCAGTAGATAGGAGCGTGTGAAGTTATGAGATACACGGGTGCTCATAGTTGTAGAGTGTTGTGTAATACCACCATTTATTCCTGTGTATTTACGAATGTAATTTTAGTGGGAACTCCATTGTGTGTACGTTAATTTTATTGTGCCTTAAATATGAGAAATGCAGTCGGAGGGTACAGATTTATGTTATCAGTGAATTATACTGTATAAGGGAGTAAATTATTCCTATAGCTTACTTACTTAGTCGTTCCCCTTCTACCATGAGGTGTAGAGGTTATTCCTATAGCACGAGGTTTAATTTAAATTGGGGCTTAAGTCGGGAACCCAAGGTGTAATGGGAATTTCGGACAAAGGATTTCCCTAGTTGTAATGTTTGGACACATGGTTAGCCATGCGTAACACCCACGTAACCCGTCAGACAGTGTCTGGGGCTTTGTTTACTTACCTGGAAGATTTAAGTTGAGGGAAGGGAGGAGTAGAAGGAGAGTGAGATAGAAGACACGTGGGTAGGAATATTTTATGTATTGTTGTTCAGAACGAGAGAAGGGGAGTAGAAGGAGTGAGATTGAAGTGACACGTGGATAAATATTATTTTATAGATTGTTAAGCATAGAGGTGAAGGAGTGAGTAAGGGAGTTGTAAAGATTATGGGAGCTACATGTGTTAGAGATGCGTTATGTTGGAGTTGGTGTACATTAGACGCATTTTCTTTTAATTTCAGCGGGGCATAGCGAAAACAGTGGGGGAGTATAATTTGCCAATACAAATTATCCACGGCAAAAGGACATATCTCAGGGCTCAGAGGACTCGAGTTATCGTCAGAAGCAAAAGAAAAATAACCTACGGTCTCTTGCAGTGAAGTGCCCATGCTTTAGCGGGAACGGGGTTTATTTATCATAAAAACCCACAGCTCTTCGCTATTATAGTCTACGACAACGGCACGTGGCCTGGAGTCGGGTGTAATTGCATACAGCCAGAAATCAAGGCTGTGTTTTCCTCTAAATCCGGAGCGGGTTAAAAGTGGAAAGTTATAGAAGCTATTCAGCAGCAGAGAAGTTTCTACAGTGAATCAAGTACCTCCTGCTTGATACCCGAACATCATCATCACCAAATTCAGGAGCAGGTAATAGGGTTACAATACCTGGGTCCTGAAAGTAATGAGAGAAGAGCGTAACGGAGACGCCGCATCATCAGTGGTCGAGTGTTAGAGAGACACTGAGACCAAAAGAGAGAGAGAGAGAGAGAGAGAGAGAGAGAAGGAGGGAGAAAATAGACAGGACCAATAGGGTCTGTTCATTATCCATTTTACGGATAGACACTGAGCCATCGTTGTAAGCCAAGTCTATTATTTTAGCATTTCCAGTGTTGTTAGTTAGCGGCGCATATCGCCTACCAAGTTGGAAGCTGTGTAGACGTTCTTTGAGGAAGAGGCAACAGTAGAAATCTTATTTGTATTAGAGAGTGGAGGCTAAAGTGGACAGCCCCACAAGATTAGAGTGTTTAAATCACTAACCATTTTATTGTTCCCCAGCAGGGTGACAGAAAGAGTGAATGTGATTTGGGGTCTTCCTAGAGTCTATCTTATTTAATTGTTACTTTGTTTTCCAGGCCGTGCTACAGTGCACGTTATTTATTTGATTGATGTATGATGAAATGTACTGAGTTTTGTGTGTGTAAATAAATATATATATATATATATATATATATATATATATATATATATATATATATATATATATATATATATATATCTATATATATATATATATATATATATATATATATCGTATACTGGATCAGCTTCTACACTTTACTACACTTACTCTATGTTGTCTGTATAGTGGTGTCTGTGGTCGTTTTCTACACCTTATCTCCTTGTGTTTAAAGGTAGTTAGACAGAAGACGTTGGAGATCCATTACAGCCAACCTCCGTTGTGGAGATGGCAACTGATGATGATGATGAGAGTGGGGTGATTCTATAGCTTTTCTGGAGTCACGAAGCGGCAAGGGGAGAGTCAAATCCTGGTTCTAGCCCTTGAGCCAATAGTCTCATCTGTCCACAGGCATGTCATTTTTCATCTAAATTCTATCTTCTCAGACTTTCTCATACTAGGGTCTTGTTTTCATTCAGGCAAACTCTATAAACTTAAATCCATTTCGTGACATATGTATCTTGTTAATTGTAATTCAGGCACGCCATTGCCCTCGCGCTGTCCAAGCACATATTTTCCCAGTTTAATACCCAGAAGAATATTGGTGATTTCTAATCATCTTCCCTGAGTTATGCTGTGTATACTCAAGAATTTAATTATTCAGATAGGCTAACATTGGTGGGTGGACAGCGAGACAATGCGCCTGTTAATCTTCCAACCAAATGTACTTAGCAAAGGCATTTGTTCTTTTTATTTTGTCTAAAGTTCGTGGAACAAAGTTATCAGACTGTACATGGTACGAAGCTGCAAGGCTTAAGTTCCTACGCCACTAGCTGTGAGTTAAAAGCAGGGAATCAACACTAACCGCCTACATTGGACGAGTTGTGTGGAGAAGAGCCCGCATCACAGAAGAATTGACGAAACCACGGCTGCATGGCTCACTTAGACCAGCTAAGTTTATTAAGGAAACAGTAAAAGGACTATTGTTTTTATCAATCCTCAAACCAAGTCTCAGTGAAGACAATTTTATATACATCTAAAATTCATCATCATTCCATCGTTATTTTAACCTGTTAAAACTAATTGATTATTAAATTTGTTACATGTTATTTTAAAACAAAACAATCATTGTTGATTCAGTTATTAGAGGTATGAAAACAAACGTATGAGCAAGACTCTTTAATATATATACATCAAAACATATATTTACATCTATAGAGCAAATACTTATAAAAATGAATTTGGCTGGATTTCACTAGCTGGGTTCTTGAACGGGCTAAACATACTTAATTCTTCACAAAAGGCGACGGATCAGATATTAGTTATAGTGCGTTTCAAAATGGTCAGTCGACGATTGACTTCAAATATCTCCATATTCCTTGCATTGATAAACATGATTTTTTGCAGATAGTCTTATATTTTCAATGTCCCAAAGGTTTAACAAATCTAATGTTGTAAGTAGTGTGCTTTTCTTGCATCGGCTAATTCCTTTGATCTTTTTAAACGAAGTAATTATTTTGTCCTGGAAGAAAATAATTTACCGTAAATGAAGGAAGTTGCGTATTTTCGGCATAGGCGTCTGTACAATTCGAATGTTAGAGGGGTTTGTTAACTGATTACTACGTGAGGTCCTTTTTTATTTCTTTGAAATATTTGAGAGAAAAATAACGCCTATTCGTTGTAAATGTTACTTTTTACACTAAAACGTGAATGGATGCATGAAGAGGTGAAAGTACTGTGTATGTTAAAAATAGTAGTGAAATCGCGGAGATAAAAAGGAAATGAATTGGTTTACATATACACATAGATGGAGGAGAAAACATATAAAACATATAAGGTATTTACACACTTATTCCGAGTCAGACGAGTCTAACATATTGGTGACTATTCTCGGCTGAACGAACGACAGTCCTTTTTTTTTCCAATAGTCATTTTCCTCTTTTAAGACATGGTCTTCACATTTACACCAATAATCTTTGTCTATCTGCGAGAGGGCGGCATAAGTTAGTTCTTTCATATTGCATAGTTTGAAAGTTTTATCTTCACCTGCCACCTGTCCTTTAACTTTTGCCCAAACGAGTTCAATTGGGTTTAAAAGTGAATGATAAGGTGGCAGTCTCAAACACGTATGACCATGCTGTTGAATCAACTTGTCTATATGGAATATCTTGGTCTTTTGTGATTTATTAACAAGGGACAGTAATTCAGGTTTCAGAAACCCCCCGTTAAATGGAATGTCTTCTTTTCTGAGCCAAAGCTTTATAGCATCTTTTGTACTCGAAGATGTCGGGATTTTGTCTTCTTCTGCCACAGCGTTGTGGTATGATGCGTTGTCCATTATCAGACAGGATGGTCTGTCTAGAGACGGAAGAAAAGTATTTTCAATCCACTCTCTAAATATGTTACCGTTCATCTCGGTATGATAGTCCCGGTTGTCCGTATAATTGGAAGTGACAATAAGTTCAGCATTTTTCACTAGCCCATTATGTCTGCTGCCTGCTTGTGCCATTATCAGACGTTGTCTTTTTCCACTGGGTACACATCTTTTAATCGTTCCATCTGATAAATACCATTCCTTTTCACTTGTGTGGTGAGCATTGATCCAAGTTTCATCCACATACACAATATCATAATCTTGATTATGCATTTCCCGTACTTCACGTAAATATTTACTTCTCATAGATACTAAGTGTGGCTTCTCGCAGATGACGTTTCTTCCACCAGCGTTCCTCAGCAGGTTTGTTTAAACATGTAGTTAGCACAAACTTAAAGATAAGTTAGTTGGGCAAACTTATGATGGAGCGTCTGTGATGGTAGGTCATTTGGATGGCTTACAAAAAAAGGTTATTGATGTTTACCCAAAAGCACTCTTTACTCATTGCTGTGCCCATGCATTGAACCTCGTCTTGCAACAAAGTTTGATGAATATCAAAGACTGCAATATTTTTTTTATAACTCTCAATGGTCTTTCTGCATTTTTCTCAAAATCGTCTAAGAGAACAATAGCTCTTCAAGAATTTCTTTCTAAGAAGTTGCCAACTGTAGCACCTACCAGGTGGAACTTCACTTCCAGATTAGTACATACAGTGAACGATCATTGGTTAGAGCTTATTGACTTTTTTGAAAATGGCATTGATTGTTCTTTAGAATTGGATGCTGACACAGTGGTTAAATCGCAAGGCTTTTTGTCTTTCTTGAGGAGCCTAAATACAATTTTCCTACTTCAAGTATTTTCAAGATTATTTGCATATACAGATGTTTTATACAATTTACTTCAAACAAGAAATTTCGATATTTTGTACTTCTGCAAGAAAATAGAAGAGATCAAAAATGAAATTCAACGAGCAAGGGATACTGCCTTTAATGAGATTTGGTATGCTGCATTGGGAACGAGGGGAGAAGAATTTGAATCACCTACAAATAAACGACGCCGTGGTTGTATAGGAAAAGATGCATGTTGCCAACTGTATTTTGAAATCATTGATTCACAAAGAAACACGGTTTGCAGCTTTAAAGAAACTTGAGTATTTCCACCTTCTTTATGAGCAAAAGTATACCAGTTTCAAGAAACATTTTCCAGAGGACCTCATCAAAAAATTAAAAGACGTTTATTGAGAAATGTTCGACTATGTAAGATTGAAGAATGAACTTGTTGTACTTTATTGTTCGAATGAGTTCTGCAACATGTCAGTTCATGAATTACTGCAGTTCTTAGTTGAACATGATCTCAGTTCAGGCTTTAAAGAAGTGTTCAAACTGGCAGAATTGATAATGACAATTCCAGCAACTACTGCTTCTGTAGAAAGATCGTTTTCAGCTTTAGAGCGAATCCACAGTTACCACAGATCTACACAAGGTCAAGATCGACTCTCCAGTCTCAGCCTATTGTCCATTGAAAAGGAACTTCTGAGCAAGGTTAGAATGAAGAATACATTTTGCGATGCTGTAACAGAGAAATTTATGCAAAAGGAAAGAAGAATAGATCTGATTTTCAAGTGAAACCTGTATGTGAAAATATGTATTATTTAGTTAATGTTTTTCTTCCAGCCGAATAACTATCGTTGCGTAATTGATTATAGTTGGTTTTTAAATTAAGAGGTGAAGGGGTTAAATAGTAGGCGTACATTTTCATTTTAAGTAGCAGCACGCCTAGCTCGCATTACCAGGATACGCCACTGTAACTGAACGCACCGGAAGGATCGCTGTAATGTTCAAAACAGTGCGGTAGTGAGCTGTAACACGTGGAAAATCGCATGAAATACGTTCAAGATGTTAAATCGAAATAGCTCACAAATATGAAGGGGTAAGCCCTTTAAATACTCGGTTGGACTAGGAGGTGGTCGATTTTTTATACTTTAAATAAAGAAAATTTAAAACCATAAGTTTGTTAACGAGGAAAAAAATGTCCCCCTCGGGACATGCCGATCATTAGGTCATATGCAAAGTTGCAACAATTATGATCAAGTGGTTGCAGAGATATTGAATATTAAACAGCGGCAAACATTGTGAAACGCACTATAATAGTGCTCTGCCCTATTCAGCATTGTTCTTGACTTCTGAAAACATCTTGTGAATACGCCCTTGAGATAGAAGCGTCATTATCCTTCTATCTACAGTTCTGCCAAGTGTAATCTTGTACGAAGGTAGACACCATTGAAAACCCATATTAGATACTCTTGAGTGTTGGCCACTGGTGGGCCACTATAGCAGAGCTAAGGGGAGGCAATCCGTGACACCAAGATAGATGTGTTGGTACGGTAATTTATTTGTCTTCATTGTCCAAAAAAATAGTCACTCTCTTTATGTGTTACGCTAAAGCTTTTAGGATTAACCACAGCCACTGTCTTTAAAGGTCCATAAGAAAAAGGCTACAGTGTAAGACGAGTTTAAATAAGAAAAACTGCAAATATCATCATCATCATAACAAAGATACAAGATTAAATAGCGTGTGTACTGTACACACAAGCGTCCAATTGAACGATTGGTTAGAGCGCTCATCACGCGACTTCACATCACTTTAAAGACTCATTAGGGCCGGCTGTGTGTAAATGTGTTTGAGCGGGAGTGTGTGTATGTTTATGTATGTGGAGCTCGCTGTCACTCTCTGTTACTCTCTGTTTGTGTGTATATGTTTATGTCTGTGGAGCTCTCTATGTCTTTCTCTTTCTCTCTCAGTGAGTGTGTGTTTGTTTATGTATGTGGAACTCTCTCTCTCTCTCTCTCTCTCTCTCTCTTTCTCTGTGGGTGCGTTTATGTTTATGTATGTGGAACTCTCTCTCTCTCTCTTTCTCTGTGAGTGTGTATGTTTATGTCTGAGGAGCTCTCTCTCTTTCTCTCTCTGTGGGTGTGTGTATGCTTATGTCTGTGGATCTCTCTCTCTTTCTCTTTTCTCTCTCTCTCTGTGAGTATGTGTATGTTTATGTATGTGGAACTCTCACTCTCTCTCTTTCTCTGTGAGTGTGTATGTTTATGTCTGAGGAGCTCTCTCTCTCTTTCTCTCTCTGTGGGTGTGTGTATGCTTATGTCTGTGGATCTCTCTCTCTTTCTCTTTTCTCTCTATCTGTGAGTATGTGTATGTTTATGTATGTGGAACTCTCTCTTTCTCTCTTTCTCTGTGGGTGCGTTTATGTTTATGTATGTGGAACTCTCTCTCTCTCTCTCTCTCTCTCTCTCTCTCTCTCTCTCTCTTTCTCTGTGAGTGTGTATGTTTATGTCTGAGGAGCTCTCTCTCTCTTTCTCTCTCTGTGGGTGTGTGAATGCTTATGTCTGTGGATCTCTCTCTCTCTCTTTCTCTTTTCTCTCTCTCTGTGAGTGTGTGTTTGTTTATGTATGTGGAACTCTCTCTCTCTCTCTTTCTCTGTGGGTGCGTTTATGTTTATGTATGTGGAACTCTCTCTCTCTCTCTTTCTCTGTGAGTGTGTATGTTTATGTCTGAGGAGCTCTCTCTCTCTCTTTCTCTCTGTGGGTGTGTGTATGCTTATGTCTGTGGATCTCTCTCTCTTTCTCTTTTCTCTCTCTCTGTGAGTATGTTTATGTATGTGGAACTCTCTCTCTTTCTCTCTGTGTGAGTGTGTATATATGTTTATATATGTGGAACTCTCTCTTTCTCTTTCTGTGAGTGTGTGTATGTTTATGTATGTGGAACTCTCTCTCTCTCTTTCTCTCTCTGTGAGTGTGTGTATGTTTATGTATGTGGAACTCTCTCTCTTTCTCTCTGTTAGTGTCTGTATGTTTGTGTATGTGGAACTCTCTTTCTCCCTCTGTGAGTGTGTGTATGTTTATGTATGTGGAACTCTCTCTTTCTCTCTCTGCGAGTGTGTGTATGTTTATGTATGTGCAACTCTCTCTCTCTGTGAGTATGTGTATGATTATTTATGTAGAACTCTCTCTCTCTCTTTCTCTCTCTGTGAGTGTGTGCATGTTTATGTATGTGAAACTCTCTCTCTCTCTCTTTCTCTCTCTGTGAGTGTGTGTATGTTTTTGTATGTGGAACTCTCTCTTTCTCTCTCTGTGAGTGTGTGTATGTTTTTGTATGTGGAACTCTCTCTTTCTCTCTCTGTTGGTGTGTGTATGTTTATGTATGCGGAACTCTTTCTCTCTCTGTGAGTGTGTGTATGTTTATGTATGTGGAACTATCTTTCTCTCTCTTTCTCTCTCTGTGATTGGGTCTTTGTTTATGTCTTTGGAGTTCTCTCTCTCTCTCTCTCTCTTTTTGTCTCTCTCTGTGAGTGTGTGCATGTTTATGTTTGTGGAGCTCTCTCTCTCTCTTTCTCTCTCGCTTCCTTTTATCTATCCCTCTTATACTCTAGATGAGCGTGTATTTGTGTCTACACAGCTAAATGATCTTCATTTTCCTGCACAAACACATATTCATGCGTGCAGTGAGGCAGTAATTTATGTCCACCATTAGGTTCTATCTGTTTCAAAGCAATTGTATTTCGGCTAGTGAAAAAAAAAAAATCGTGAGGTTTTCCTTGAACCACGTGTCTATGCCATGTATAGCCGTGTCTTAACACACACTGGGGCTAAAACAAATATGAAAAAAATAATAATAATAATACGCGATCGTTGCAATCGATAACCATGGGAGCTTTTATATTTATTTGTAAAGCTTAATTTAAATATGAAATCTCTAATAGGTCCGTGACGTGAATATTGACAAACAAATTTAAAATAGCTGATAGTAATAACAAAATAAACTTACACAGAGAGGCAAGCAAACATAGAATGACGGACGGACAGGTAAACAGACAAACTGAGTGACGTTTTCATGGCAGGTAGAAAAACAATCTGACATACACAAAGAAGGCCTTGGGACGTAAAGAATGAAGAAGAGATGGACAGATGCACAGAGATATAAACAGGTAGAATGACAGTCTCTGTTACCTGAGACAAGGTTTTGGTCAGGTTCCACACACCGACTCTCTCTTTTGTCTCCACAACACGAGAGACCAATTCGTTCAGCAAATCTTCCATTTTCTGAAAAAAGATGTATCATAGATTATCTGAGTCATAAGGCGTGAATTAAGAGCTTTTTTTTTTTTTTTTTTAGAGAAAAAAATCAATAATGTCCTCAAATGTCTTCGGTGCGTTAGGGTGGGGCAGTATAGATAGTTATCTGATGTGCCCATAACACGAATTATTCGTCGTATTTAGAAATGTTATGATTTAGTATTTTATACACCGTTTTTATCGTTAACTTAATACGTCTTTTTGTTTTCTTCCTGTTTCCAGGTCTGATATGCGTAAACAGTTCATCATTAGCCCCCCTTTAGCTCCACAAGGAGCATAGGCCTTCAACAAATGTGTACCAAGTCTTTCTTCCTGTGTCATCAGCTCCAGGTCTTTCTGTGTCTTTGTAGTGGATTTTGATGGTATTGTATGGTGGTGTTATCACCTAGTGTGATGCGTGAGGTCAGCTGTGAAGGCTCCTGAGATAATTGTAACAGTGAATATACAGAAGGCCCTTTCGTGCTACCACTTTATGACCTCACACATATCTTTTTTTACTAATGAATGTGGCTACGTTAAAATCTAGGGTACTGAATGCAATGTGTTGTATGGACATATACACACACCCACAGATATTAATTAAGTCTAATACTATCAATAAAATTTATAACACAATGAACTAAATTCAGCTGGTTAAATTTAGAATAGAAAATCTTTTTTTTTTTAAATTTATTTGTTCTGAACCAAGGTTTTATTTTGGCCAGAACTTATGCAAAGATTTTGAAATTTATGAATGAATGGCATGAATAAATGGCATGTTAAATGAAAGATGTTTACATATGCAATCTTCAAGATTAATTATAGTATTACTGTTCGTAATGTTAATTTTCCTGGGAAAACTATGAATGGATGTGCTGTTGGGGTGGCTTCATCCCTCCCTGTTTATGCCTACACAGCATTGTCCATTAATGATGGAAGGAAATGGGATGCTTCAGTAGTAAATTCTCTTGGGTGCTAGTTTTATGAAGTTGGTGTAAGTTCAGCAGGCCAGCTAGCCTACTTAACTTTGCCAGATTTGTTCTGGTGCCGGAATATGATGGCCCCACCTCTCCGTGCTTGAGCAATACACAGATGTTCTGTCGAAATGTACCCTGCACGGGTCCTCACTTCAATTATTAATCAGCATTTGACACCACCTTAGTGTCAAGATCGAACTCACAGCTCTGAAATAAAGTATTGGTTTTTGCTCAGAACCTTACCTAATAAGCCACTTCTACACATAACAAATTACAATAACACCACATAAACAGGGTCAGTTCTCTCTGACCAGACAGCACATCTTACCTAGTTGGTTTCGCATAGGGTAAGTTTCCCCAGTCTACAGATTCTGAAATAGGTGCATTATCTCACTGCCATAGAATAGGATAGGTGATATGATTCATTGTTCTCAACACTTGATCACCCCTTCCTAAACCTTGCTGTAGTTTATATATTGTTTGTCCCTAGACCCTGAACTAGGGCGGGGGGTCCAGAGCCAATCCTTACTTGTTTGTAAGGCTAGATTTCGATATGGCAGTATCAAATCACTCGAACATTAAACAATATTCAAAATATACAAAGAAATAATTTCAATCTTACCAGATTATGAATAAAGAACACAGAAATGCTAGCAAAACTCAGCTGAGCTGCTGGCTATAGTATGGCGTCCCTGAACTTATTTCAATTTATTTCATTTGGAAATCACCACACTTGAAATTTACTGTGTCTATCACTGGACAACTATTGAGGAATGGCAAAAAAGCTCGTCTGAGCGCGGATAATATGATTGTCTGTGGCCAATCAATGCCTTGGTTTTTTTTTTAAATTCAAATTTCCTACACTAAAGTCATTTCAGTCATGCTTCAGTCAAGTATGGATTTTTATCTGTTAGTCTGTCCGTTTCTACTTGCGTTTTCACAAAAACGTACTTGATTTTTGAACCAACCTTTCTCTCCCCTCCAAAATTTTGTCGATAAAAGTTATTTTTAGACACAGCTTCCACCAATATCCCTTCTCTTCCATGCTAAGTAGATTTGAACACCTGCGTCTCAAGGTCGCGATTTTTGTGCAAATAGCGACACTTTTGATTCAATGCAGTCTTTCGCTGTTGTAAACAACACTGTCTTTTGTCATTATTTTCATTATTATCTATCCGTCTGTAAAATTAAAAACATATTATTTCACTGCTCAGAATGGGCCATCCGGCCAGCTAATTTTTATATTCCTAACATTAATATTAAGAAAAGTTACTTTTTAAATTTTGTAATATTTCAAGCATCTGCGTTTAGCCGCTGAATTCAAATCAAAGGCTTGGTATCGCAAAAGCGTCCGTTTCCGTACCTCGTGTCAATTTGGGGACGTGAATTTTTTCCTCCGTTTCCCCCCCCCCCCCCCCCCAAGTGCGTCTCCTTAGCCTTGCTAGTCTCACGCAATTTTTTTCAGTCATATTTTTTTTTTTCTTTTGATCCGCCGTTCTCATCCCTCCAAATGGTAACCGTTTTGATTTCCCGTCTAACAAGTCAATTTTTATGGAGGGTGATGACCCGCGGTCAGGGCGATCATGTACTATCAGCAGCTTACGCGTTATGTTTTTATCCCTACATTTTATCCTTTGGAGATATTTTTACGTTGTATCACTTGTTAATTTTATGACACATCTCCCCACTTGAAAACATGCCTACGGCAAGTTCTAAAACCAGTGATACACATAGATAAAATCTCTCCTCCCGTCTGCCATTACTCTAATTTTGATCACAGGGGTGCCGACTGAGGAAATCTGCACCGACATTCAATTTGCCTGGGATATATTGGATACTAAACTGATAAGGTTGAAGCAATAAAGACCACCTCAGCAATCTTGCGTTTTCATGCTTAGCCTGAGATAAGAATACGAGAGGCTGATGATCCGTCTCCACCACAAAAGTCCTACCATACAGATAGATTTGAAACTTCTTTATTGCCCAGATTAACGCTAAACATTCTTTTTCGCTTGTGGAGTAGCCTTGTTCCGCCTTATTCAATTTGCGGCTTGCATAAGCGACTGGTTTCAGTTCCCCATCAGGTGAAGATGATCTTTGCAACAAAGCCCCTCCGAGTCCTACATTACTTGCATCGGTTCTTAAGACAAAGTCCTGTGTCAAATCAGGCAGTTTGAGAATAGGCCTGCTAGTGAGTTTTTCCTTTAACTCTTGGAACGCTAGGTCACATTGTGCAGTCCAAATAATTTTATCTGGAAGTCCCTTGCGAGTCAGATCAGTCAGAGGAGCACAAATAGCGTTAAAATTTTTGATGTATTTCTGATTTTTTTTTTTTTCGTACGCCCGCTAATACTCGAGGCGAAATCTCAGGTTATTGTTAATGTCTAACCTGACATTGATTTTACGTGAGTATCCCTTTTCTTGTACAGAGACAGGTGTCCCTCGCCATTCAGGCAGATACTCGCCGATTTCGGAGGTACCCATTAGAGCTGGGTCGGCTCAGCAGCCGCCAATCCCTGGTCGACGACACTCCTTCAAATGTACTCGCCAGGTCTCGAGTTAATCCAGTCCAATTCCCGGTCGACGAAAAATTTCTGATAAAATCCGCATAACGACACGAATGATCGCACGTCCTTTTTTGTTTGTGGTCTAGGTGCTCTCTGCAGTTTTTCCAAGTTCTTGGGGTCAGGGGTCATGTTACCCTGATATACAGTGTGTCCCAAGAATTCCAACTCTTTGCATCCAATACAACATTTTGTTGGCCTAGCAGTTAAGTTCGCCTCCCGAAGTCTATTAAATAACATTTCTAGAGCTTCAATGTGTTCTTCAAATGTCTCTGTGGCGACGAGAATATCATCCATGAAATTCGTGATACATGGGTTATTCAGGGGATCCAACAATTTGCGCATCATCCTTGAAAATACACTCGGAGCATTTTTCAGTCCGAATGGTAGCATATTGAATTCATAATGTCCATCCGAGGTGCTAAAAGCCAAATAAGGTCTCACTTCAGGCTTCACTGGGATCTGGTAATAGCCTTTACTAAGATCCACCTTTGAAAAGTATTTTGCCTTGTTCAGTCTGGCAAATAACTGTTTTGTGTCTGGTAATGGATCCACTTGTCCTTCTGTGACAGCATTCAGTTTCCTGTAATCTATGCACAGTCTGTGTTCCCCAGACGGTTTTCTCAACAAAACGACACTAGAACTAAAAGATGATTCACTGTGCGAAATAATCCCCTCCTTCAGCAAATAATCTATTTCTTCCTTCAATGCCTTCTCCTTCGCGAACGGAATAGAATAGGCTCTCATACAGATTGGGTTTGAGTCTACCAGTTTCATGTCATACTGTAGCAAATTTGTATGGCCTGGTTTATCTGTTAATACATCTGTATGTTCCTCCAGAACCTGTTGAACTCTCTCCCTCTGGTTTTTAGTCAGGTGCTTACTGACTTTTACCTGTGCTGCTGTTTCACAAGGATGTAATGGGTATTCATGTGAGGTGAGTGGTTCCTTTTGCATCTGGGTTGCAATAGCCAAGGTCAATAAGGGGGTGCTTTCCTGGAGTGGTCTGTCCAGATACTTCTTTAATAAGTTTACATGATAAACTTTCTCCTTCCCCTTTTTGTCAATTTTATAGTTTGTTCTAGACACCTTCTCTAGAACCGTATATGGACCTTGCCAACCAATTTGTAATTTATTCTGGCTACCGGGTAGTAGAAGAAGCACCTTCTCTCCCACAGCTAGTTCTCGGTCCTTTGCCTTCCTATTAAAATATGCTGCATGTTTCTTCCTGGCTTGTTTCAAATTATCATTTGCCAGTTTCCATCCAGCTTTCAAACGAGTGGTCAGTTCGTTCACGTATTGATAAGATGAGGTAACAGTCTCTTCCGCCTTCTCATCCGTCCAGGTCCTTAATAAAGCTTCTAAAGGACCTTTTATTGGCCTCCCAAATAGCAGAGTTGCGGGAGCCATCCCGGTTGAACTATGTGGTACCTCCCGATACGCAAACAATGCGGCGGGCAGGAATTGATCCCACAGATCCGGTTTTTCGTGTGCCAGCTTTCTCAGGATAGAAATGAGAGTCCCGTTGAACCTCTCTACCTGGCCGTTCCCTTGTGGATGGTACGGACTACAATGAAAGTGTCTGGCTTGAAATAGTTTAAAAACTTCTTCCGTTAGTTTCCCCTTGAACTGAGATCCATTATCCGTCAAGATTTGATGCGGGAATCCTAATCGGGTAAATATTGTAAGTAGTGCCTCTGCTACATGTTTTGAATCAATTGATGGCAGGGCTACCGCCTCTCCCCACATAGAACAAGTGTCCACCAGAGTAAGGATGTAACTGTTCCTCCTCTTGGTCCGAGTGAGAGGTCCCACAATATCCACTGCAACCCTCTCAAAAGGTGTTCCCACTATGGGCATTTCCCCTAGAGTTGCAGGAGCAGTCCAGTGCTTTGGAGCTACCCTTTGACATTCAGGGCAGGATTTGACATATCTTTTTATATCCTCCGTTATCCCTGGCCAGAAGTAATGACAAGCTATACGCTGTCCTGTGGCGCTGATCCCCATGTGACCACTGAAGGGAATCGCATGCCCGAGTTCCATCACTTTATCTCTATATGAGGTGGGAAGAACCAGCTGGTTGTGACCATTTGTTCCAGTTCCGGCCTTCCTGTATAATAGTTTGTTCTTCATGAAATATTCCCCCTTGCTCGGAGGTGTGTGGCATTTGGGCAATTTTTTAAAACATGGCTTGAGTGTCGTTCCATCACTTTATCTCTATATGAGGTGGGAAGAACCAGCTGGTTGTGACCATTTGTTCCAGTTCCGGCCTTCCTGTATAATAGTTTGTTCTTCATGAAATATTCCCCCTTGCTCGGAGGTGTGTGGCATTTGGGCAATTTTTTAAAACATGGCTTGAGTGTCCTATCCTCAGCCTGCGCCTTTCTCATCTCCTCTGGATGAGCATTTATAGGTTCACCTTCTTCCTCCTTCTTCTGTGACCTGGTCTGCACTGTCGCCATGATCACAGGTTTCTCGGGATTCCCCAAGAAGACGTATCTACACCCCAATATCAGAGGGTAGATTGGTTCATCTATCACTGCTGCTCTGATTTCTCCTTCCACATAGCGAGTTTTCACCGTTATCCTTGCGATGGGAAGTGTCATGAGTGGTATGTCCTTAGTCGCCCCTTGTATTTCCACTGTTTCTGTGGTATACTGACTTGGGTCCACTAGGCTAGACTTCACAACTGAATCATAATCCAAACCTGTATCATAAAGGCACCTTATGGTGACCCCATTACAAATAACATCCTCACAAACTGGGGGGTGATAAGGTTCCTGTTGTCCATTAGGATTAACCTTTAATCTTTGCGTCCCCGACTTCATTGCAGCAATGTTTGAAGGTTTCCTTCTACAAAATTCGGTGTTATGGTTATCTTTCTTGCACCATTTACACCATCTTTTTCCTTGGTTCAACGGTTTTCTTTCATTGAACTTTTGGTCATTGAACTGTGAGTTTCTGTCGCGATAGTCATTTCTTGGCCGCTCAAAGTTTGTCCTACCTTTATTTCCCTGCTCTCTATTATCAAATTTATTAAATTGCTGTGGAGCTTTAAAATTATCTATGTGCTTCTTTTTAGCACCACTTACCTCTGCCTGGGCTGCCTGATACCTCTCAGCGACATTTAAAACCTCTCCCAACTTCTCTGCACCTTGTTCCATGAGAAATTTTCTCATGTCTGGAGCCATGGACTCTCTCAATTGCTCAATCATGATCATTTCTTTAAGATCTTGGGTCTTCCCCAGAGCAGTCCATTTCTCCAAATAGGTTTCCAGTCTAGCAGAGAATTGGTGGTATGTCTCCCCAGACAACAGTTTGGCATTTCTAAATTTCTTACGATAAAATTCACCATTCTTCTCGTACCTTAATAACAAAGCCTGCTTTAACATGTCATAATTGTCTTGGTCTTCCCTGTTCATTTTAGCAAAGACTTCATAAGAAGTACCTCTCAGTCCTTGTGATAGCTTTAAACTCCACCTCTCTCTCTCTAACCCATATGTAGTAGCTAATAACTCAAAACGTCCTAGGTACCCCTCTATGTCATCGTCTTTTTCAACAAAATGGTCTAAATGAAACCCCATAGCTGAGTTTGAGGCTCCCAGACTGGGCGGAGCATCTGAGGCAAAAGGGCTGGCACCATTTTCAGGAGCCTGGCCTTGTAATTCCAGCTCCCTTAGTCGTAATTCGTGCTCCCTTTGCAACCTTCTATCTTCTGCCTCCCTTTCGGCCTTTTTATCTTCTGCCTCCCTTTCGGCAGTCAATCTTTTTTCTTCTGCCTCCCTTTGCTGTCGTTTGTCTTCTGCCTCAATCTGCAGCCTCTTAATTTCTCTATCCGCCTCAATTTGTAACCTCTTCTCTTCAGCTACCTTTCTATCTTCCCTTTCAATATATTTATCACATTCAGTCGTTACATATTGAATTAAAATTTGACCATCCATTCCCATCTCCTTCGCGGTGAGCACAGCAGCTGATCTAAATTTTGCCAGCTCCGCCATACTTTTTAGACAATATAATAATATACAAGATAAATCTCTAACCAGTAAATACACTAAGTACTTCTTATGACTATAGTCTAACTAATTCTAACTAACCAGTTAACTAATTAATTATTACTGGCTGTGAAGATTCACCAACTTCTAATTGCCTTTTTAATTTAAAGGGACACTTTTAATTTTAAGGGAATTTTACAATTTTGTTCCCCTAATTTTATTTCTCCCACCAGGAGATCCTTATATTACTGTTTATGCTAATTATCCCTGGACAAGACCCCAATATATGTAGTGGATTTTGATGGTATTGTATGGTGGTGTTATCACCTAGTGTGATGCGTGAGGTCAGCTGTGAAGGCTCCTGAGATAATTGTAACTGTGAATATACAGAAGGCCCTTTCGTGCTACCACTTTATGACCTCACACATATCTTTTTTTACTAATGAATGTGGCTACGTTAAAATCTAGGGTACTGAATGCAATGTGTTGTATGGACATATACACACACCCACAGATATTAATTAAGTCTAATACTATCAATAAAATTTATAACACAATGAACTAAATTCAGCTGGTTAAATTTAGAATAGAAAATCTTTTTTTTTAAATTTATTTGTTCTGAACCAAGGTTTTATTTTGGCCAGAACTTATGCAAAGATTTTGAAATTTATGAATGAATGGCATGAATAAATGGCATGTTAAATGAAAGATGTTTACATATGCAATCTTCAAGATTAATTATAGTATCACTGTTCGTAATGTTAATTTTCCTGGGAAAACTATGAATGGATGTGCTGTTGGGGTGGCTTCATCCCTCCCTGTTTATGCCTACACAGCATTGTCCATTAATGATGGAAGGAAATGGGATGCTTCAGTAGTAAATTCTCTTGGGTGCTAGTTTTATGAAGTTGGTGTAAGTTCAGCAGGCCAGCTAGCCTACTTAACTTTGCCAGATTTGTTCTGGTGCCGGAATATGATGGCCCCACCTCTCCGTGCTTGAGCAATACACAGATGTTCTGTCGAAATGTACCCTGCACGGGTCCTCACTTCAATTATTAATCAGCATTTGACACCACCTTAGTGTCAAGATCGAACTCACAGCTCTGAAATAAAGTATTGGTTTTTGCTCAGAACCTTACCTAATAAGCCACTTCTACACATAACAAATTACAATAACACCACATAAACAGGGTCAGTTCTCTCTGACCAGACAGCACATCTTACCTAGTTGGTTTCGCATAGGGTAAGTTTCCCCAGTCTACAGATTCTGAAATAGGTGCATTATCTCACTGCCATAGAATAGGATAGGTGATATGATTCATTGTTCTCAACACTTGATCACCCCTTCCTAAACCTTGCTGTAGTTTATATATTGTTTGTCCCTAGACCCTGACTTGGGCGGGGGGTCTAGAGCAAATCCCTACTTGTTTGTAAGGCTAGATCTCGATATGGCAGTATCAAATCACTCGAACATTAAACAATATTCAAAATATACAAAGAAATAATTTCAATCTTACCAGATTATGAATAAAGAACACAGAAATGCTAGCAAAACTCAGCTGAGCTGCTGGCTATAGTATGGCGTCCCTGAACTTATTTCAATTTATTTCATTTGGAAATCACCACACTTGAAATTTACTGTGTCTATCACTGGACAACTATTGAGGAATGGCAAAAAAGCTCGTCTGAGCGCGGATAATATGATTGTCTGTGGCCAATCAATGCCTTGGTTTTTTTTTTAAATTCAAATTTCCTACACTAAAGTCATTTCAGTCATGCTTCAGTCAAGTATGGATTTTTATCTGTTAGTCTGTCCGTCTCTACTTGCGTTTTCACAAAAACGTACTTGATTTTTGAACCAACCTTTCTCTCCCCTCCAAAATTTTGTCGATAAAAGTTATTTTTAGACACAGCTTCCACCAATATCCCTTCTCTTCCATGCTAAGTAGATTTGAACACCTGCGTCTCAAGGTCGCGATTTTTGTGCAAATAGCGACACTTTTGATTCAATGCAGTCTTTCGCTGTTGTGAACAACACTGTCTTTTGTCATTATTTTCATTATTATCTATCCGTCTGTAAAATTAAAAACATATTATTTCACTGCTCAGAATGGGCCATCCGGCCAGCTAATTTTTATATTCCTAACATTAATATTAAGAAAAGTTACTTTTTAAATTTTGTAATATTTCAAGCATCTGCGTTTAGCCGCTGAATTCAAATCAAAGGCTTGGTATCGCAAAAGCGTCCGTTTCCGTACCTCGTGTCAATTTGGGGACGTGAATTTTTTCCTCCGTCCCCCCCCCCCCCCCCCAAGTGCGTCTCCTTAGCCTTGCTAGTCTCACGCAATTTTTTTCAGTCATATTTTTTTTTTCTTTTGATCCGCCGTTCTCATCCCTCCAAATGGTAACCGTTTTGATTTCCCGTCTAACAAGTCAATTTTTATGGAGGGTGATGACCCGCGGTCAGGGCGATCATGTACTATCAGCAGCTTACGCGTTATGTTTTTATCCCTACATTTTTTTTGGGAGCCGCGCTGGTGTAATGGCTTCGGCGTTGTACTGGCGACCAGGTGTTCATGGTTCAAACCCGGGCGTCGGCGTTTGAAGAAATGTTTACGGCCGGAAATTTGACTGAATAGCCTGAACGGCTCCTGTGATAAACCCTCTGTGGATGGGAAGGAGCGAAGCTCCTGACCGGGTTGGAAGGAAAGTCCTCAGGTTCCCCAGCCTCGCAATGATATGTCATTGGGCCGAAGGGCTGAAAGCCCAAGTGCCGCTGGTTAAGGAAAAAAATAAAAAAAAAAAAAAAAAAAAAAAAATCCCTACATTTTATCCTTTGGAGATATTTTTACGTTGTATCACTTGTTAATTTTATGACAGTCTTCGTCACCATTTTTATTTATCTTTAGTTCTCTTCTCCGTTATTTGTTTGGTACACCTCTGTTTCTTTTACATTGGAGATTCCAGCACAAGGACTGCCTTGCAATACTTTCAACAGGTGTTCTTAAACTTTTGTCCCATTTATTCCAGCATCTTCTTCTCGCCGCTTGTTCCATTTGTACTTGTCTCATGCTTGTCATCAGTTCCTTATTAGTGATCTTGTCATCAGTTCCTTATTAGTGATCTTGTCATCAGTTCATTATTAGTGATCTTGTCATCAGTTCCTTATTAGTGATCTTGTCATCAGTTCCTTATTAGTGATCTTGTCATCAGTTCCTTATTAGTGATCTTGTCATCAGTTCCTTATTAGTGATCTTGTCATCAGTTCCTAAATAGTAATCTTGTCATCAGTTCCTTAATAGTGATCTTGTCATCAGTTCCTTATTAGTGAACTTGTCATCAGTTCCTTATTAGTGATCTTGTCATCATTTCCTTATTAGTGATCTTGTCATCAGTTCCTTATTAGTGATCTTGTCATCAGTTCCTTATTAGTGATCTTGTCATCAGTTCCTTAATAGTGATCTTGTCATAAGTTCCTTATTAGTGATCTTGTCATCAGTTACTTATTAGTGAACTTATCATCAGTTCCTTATTAGTGATCTTGTCATCAGTTCCATATTAGTGATCTTGTCATCAGTTCCTTATTAGTGATCTTGTCATCAGTTCCTTATTAGTGATCTTGTCATCAGTTCCTTATTAGTGATCTTGTCATCAGTTCCTTATTAGTGATCTTGTCATCAGTTCCTTATTAGTGATCTTGTCATCAGTTCCTTATTAGTGATCTTGTCATCAGTTCCTTATTAGTGATCTTGTCATCAGTTCCTTAATAGTGATCTTGTCATAAGTTCCTTATTAGTGATCTTGTCATCAGTTCCTTATTAGTGAACTTATCATCAGTTTCTTATTAGTGATCTTGTCATCAGTTCCTTATTAGTGATCTTGTCATCAGTTCCTTATTAGTGATCTTGTCATCAGTTCCTTATTAGTGATCTTGTCATAAGTTCCTTATTAGTGATCTTGTCATTAGTTTCTTTTTAGTGATCTTGTCATCAGTTCCTTATTAGTGATCTTGTCATCAGTTCCTTATTATTGATCTTGTCCTCAGTTCCTTATTAGTGATCTTGTCATCAGTTCCTTATTAGTGATCTTGTCATCAGTTCCTTATTAGTGATATTGTCATCAGTTCCTTATTAGTGATGTCGTCATCAGTTCCTTATTAGTGATGTTGTCATCAGTTCCTTATTAGTGATCTTGTCATCAGTTCCTTATTAGTGATCTTGTCATCAGTTCCTTATTAGTCATCTTGTCATCAGTTCCTTATTAGTCATCTTGTCATCAGTTCCTAATTAGTGATCTTGTCATCAGTTCGTTATTAGTGATCTTGTCATCAGTTCCTTATTAGTGATCTTGTCATCAGTTCCTTATTAGTGATCTTGTCATCAGTTCCTTATTAGTGATCTTGTTATACCTCTTCAATCATTCTAATCTACGCAGCATTATTCTTTTTATTCGTCTTTTCCTTGTTTTAGCGAGGTGCGCCCCGTTCAACCTAGACACAAGGTCTCTCGGTTATATCAAGGCTCATGTACAAATATAAAAGACCTTGAGGTCAGATAATAATGATATCTACGCAGCACCCATTTATGAAAGTCGGTAGCTCTTTGGTTCTTGCTAATGGTGTTCTTCATGTTTCAGATTCATACCATAAAACTGACTTGACATTTGAATTGACAAATCTCATTTTTGTGTTGGGCCTGATTTCTCTTGATCTCCATATACAGGGTGTCCATAAAAGATTGAACCCTTTTCAAAAAATGTATTCTCGGCCCCATGACGTGGTACGAGGATGCTTTCTATCACTAAAGTAAGATAATCTGCCAGTTTTTAAGCATCTTCAAGATCACTAATAAGGCAGAAGTGAGGTGATCGTTTGCAAGGAGATGCGGCCTGTGTTTGAATGTGAGCGGACGTATATGTATTGAGCTCCTGCAGTGCACTGTGTTTTTCCTGCATCATTCCATCACCAGGACATCAATATACTTAGTTGAGGTGTCCCTGGTTTATTCGATGCAGAAATGTATGCCTATTCATAAAGATGTCCAGTGGACTCTGAATAATAAAGTTTGTATGATTGCCATTGACCAGCGTTTGATAGTGAACGGACTGGACTAGTACTAATTACTGCATTTGCCTTTTGGCGAGAACTGATGTCATGGAACTTTTTGTGTAAAATAAAATAAACTGCATATTTGTGAAAGTGTGAAGGAGGTGTTTGTCAGCTCACTGTAGTTATGCTGATTCGAGTTGTGTGACTACCCCTAGAGTCTACTTTGGCCACGGAGACCCTCTCCGGAACTTTTAATAAACGACACGCATCATATGCGATCTCTGTATCATGTCCTGACGGTGGCAACATTTCTCCTGTATTCGTTTTCTTCCTTTCCACTTCCCTCCACTGAGAAAATAAACCCATCAATACGCACATCCATTCAGTCAATCAACCAATACCATTTTTCTCCCCAAGGAGCATAGACCTTCAACAAACACATGCCACATCCTCCTGTCACGTGCCATCATCTCAAGTTCTTTCCACGTCTTCATCATTTTCACCTCTTCCTCCAGTTCCTGCAACCCAGACTCCTTTGGGCGTTCTCAGGGTTGTTTCATGAGCTTCCTTTTTCAGAGTACCTTCTTCTGTCACAGACAGCTGAATTGACTTATATTATGTATTTGACTTATCCACATTGTTTGTTGAAGTTTTTGTGCTAAACATTTTTTACAGGATGGAGTAATCAGCCCCATGCCCAACCCTCCTTAGTCGCTTTTTTAATGACTGCCTATTCGGGTACAGTGTTAATATTCATTGCTACACTTTCGGGCCCCGGTAATACATGGGTGACTTGATAACTACTATTAACAATTAATTATATATATATATATATATATATATATATATATATATATATATATATATATATATATATATATATATATATATATATATATATGTGTGTGTGTGTGTTTTGTGTGTGTGTGCATGGAAGCATATCTGGAGTCATCCTTTATATGACCACCATGCCATATATGCACAATGCTACAATATACTTATATGGAAGTGAATCTCTGTCTGTGAGGCTAGTTACACCCTCATTGACTCTTGAAATCAAGCACACACTTCCAGGGTTTCCCCCTGTGGTGAAACTTGTTGAGAACCCAGCATTACAACTAAGCTTGGAGAAGTCACTTGAGCCCCAGACGTAATTCTTTGGCTTTGACCTGGTTGACTGCATGCAGGAGGATCTCACTATGGCCCCAGTGATAGGCAGGGGGAGCTGAGAAGTGAATCTGCAGGACGTGACAATTCCATGGAAGAGCCCAAAACCAGACTACAGTATTTTAGCTCTGCATAGTTTGAGAGCGCCATTGGATGGCGGGGAATGCACAGTATGCCACACGCTTCTTACTTCTAGCTTGGGATCAGATGTGGCGAACCTTTAAATGCAAGCTAAGCTGGAGAAACTTGGGCTCATGACTTCAACTCAGCACATTTCGGAAATATAGAAAAGCCACAGGAAAAGCCTAGATCTACAGTGTAGATAATACCAAGGAGTCTTCAACTTGGTATTGGCTGCTAAAGAGCGAGAAGCTCAGCAGCCCTAGTTAAACAACAACTATATATATATATATTCTAAAAAGAGATAACTGAATTGTTTAAAAAAAAATAATTATTTTACCTCTGCCAGGAATCGGGCGCAGAAATTTTGACTGGGAGGCAGGGTTATAACAAATAAAATACCGACGCACAAAGGTTAGTTTGGATTTATTTAATTCTAAACTATGTTAATGTAAACACAGTGTCTGATAGAAGAGAGCAAGATGAATGTAATGGGTTTTTAAGTGGTTTCTTGTTGTTGTTGTGTATGTTGAAAATGTCTTCTTTTTTTTTTTTTTGAAAATGTCAGAACGCAATAGCTTTCTTTAAACACTTGCATGCTGAATTCTGAACGTTTCCGAAGAATAAGGACATTGTTAACACTGAGTTCTAGTTGCCTGTCTTGTAAAAAGTGATGTAATTGTTTGCCTGTGCCTGGATGATGATTTTAATGATTGCCTCCCTCAGTTGGCGTGGCGTGAGCTTTTTTCTTCTTTATGTTTTTTTTTAAAAATAAGTTTGCTGACATACCAAAACAATTATTATTGGTAGATTTTTTCGTCTTGATAAACGACAATAGTTATATCTGCGTACACAATTATTCTTAGCTCAGTAGCCATAATGTCGCCCCCTGTAGAAGAGATTAAGTAAGGAAAACACCGCTGCTCCATCAGGCGTGTCGTAAAAAGTGCCAAATATGAGATTGTGTTTGAGGCTTACAAACTCTTCATGTACAATGTACTGATACAGAAATCATATTTGTAACACTGTTGAAGGCTCACGTTATATATATCTCTGTCTCTATCTCTCTGTCTCTATCTCTCTGTCTCTCTCTATCTCTCTCTCTCTCTCTCTCTCTCTTTCTCTCGAAAACTAGAAAGCTAGCCTGTAGAGATTTATTCTACTCTACTGTCTGTTTTAGGAAAAAGGACCCCGTTACACGCCCATTGAGGCATATTGGGAATATGGTGTTAGGCCCATATTTTCTTGACCATCGGCACACAAGGGGTGATGTGGTCAGCATCACGCCGGCCGTCTTAAACTTCCCATAGTTGCTGGCTTCCTTGCTCAGTGGTCCATGGTTCGATCCCCAGTTCAGGTGGGATTTTTTAGACTGCACATGGCTCCAGGGTCAACCCAGCCTCATGAATTGGGTACCAGATCAACTCTGGTATCACGGGATTGCCTCCTCTTGCTGTGCAGTCGTGGTCCACTAATGGTCACAACGCAAGTGTATCTAAAAGTAGGTCGTCCAAGGTATCTATCTTCGCGCAAGATTACTCTTGGCAAAGATATAGATAGAAGATGAATGTCGTTTCTACCTTAGGGGAGCCTTCACAAGAAATTCCCAGAAGTCAAGAACAAACGCTGCTTAAGGGCTGAGCAAATTTGTTAACTTGTTATCTGGTCCGTCGTCTTTTGTGAAGGGGTTATGCAATGATTCTGGCCCGTCAAGCCCCCAGTTGGAGTAATCCAACGAATGACCTCTTATAAGTAATGGCTCTATATTTATATATGTGTATTTATCCAGAAGAACTGTCTCATACCTTTCCTTTCGTACATATCAATTGAATCAACTATATTGTTTAGTTTAAAATAACATACAACAAATTTAATAGTCAATTAGTATATTAGTAGTGTAACATGGGAAAATAATTATGGAAAACTTGGTGAAAATTGAAATTAAAGTTTCCTCACTGAGGTTTTGGTAGGGCGTTAATAATAATGTCCGTATTTTTGTTGTAGCCTCTTATATAAAACTTAGCTCCAGATGCGTCCTGCAGCTGTGGTTTCCGTCACTTCTTTTTGGTGATGAGTACACTTCTCCATATAATTCGTCCACTGTAGGCGGTTGGTGGTGATACTCTTCTTTCACACTAGTGGCGTAGGAACTTCAGTACTTAAGTCTGATGTCTTGTAACCACGAACCCAAAATTTTGGGAATACACACTTCTCCTGGCGCAGATTATAATAGACCCACAGCCCTGTATTTAGATGCTGTTCGAATCACTTAAGTCTGAGAAATACCTCTTATGACGGGTGAAACACTTGGTCTGGAAATCTATAATTCTTCTTATGACGGGTGAGACACTTGGTCTGGAAATCTATAATTCCTCTTATGACGGGTGAGACACTTGGTCTGGAAATCTATAATTCCTCTTATGACTCCTTGTGATAAAATTCCCAAGTTTCCAGTCTTGTATTAAAATTGCGGGTTTACTTGTATTTCCAAAGTTGCCCAACACTCGATCTGGTACTTATAGTTGTGGAATGATAAGTCCTATCCTCTTTCCTCTGGCTTGTATGAGGTGTTTAGTTGCCGCTGCGATGCAGTCTGTCTGTTCTGTGTGTTGTGACCCCGAGTTTGTTAGATTATATCTCACAATCCTTAGTTTCAAATCCCAGCTGTGTTTCCGCCGAAGGTTCCAATCAAATCATAGTAGATTCTGGCGAACCAATCCAATCTACCTAGCACTGTTTGGGTGAGGAAGTTTATCATTACTCATCCCACGCGTATTTGAAAATATTAAATTTAAAATACACGCGTGGCCTCTTACACAATGATGTCATATTGTTACCTAAAACTTCCGGCGCACCTCTGTTTATCACCTTTATCTGCGTGCCTCCGCTAGACAGATGTCTGGTCAGACCGTATGGTCTTCTTTCATCGTATCACATACCGGCTTGTGTCAACATGATCAACAGCTTTCCAAAGGGTCAAATGTTTGACCGCCCTGTTTCCACAGGCGGAAACAACAGTCTGGGAGTGGAGTGTGAAACAATAAGATACGCATTACTCCCATAGCAAATATGGTGTAAAGAAGTTGTACGGCCACCAGTGTAAAGAAGTTTTTTCTTACTACACCTGTAGTACACCACTGTAAAGTTCTGTTGTTTGCGACTCCACTGTAAAGAATCGAGTGTGGTGTATAGAACCTCACTGTAAAGTATGATGACTGGTAGTACTGTTGTATTCAAAGAGGTGCTGTCACCGTGAAGACAGACACAGGTCAACTCGACCTACACAGGGTAGTGTAAACATTGAAGTGAGAGTACATTGTACGCGAATGGTAGAATGGTTCTGAAGAGTTGACAACTTGGTAACAATATATTCATACTCTCACATGTAGAAGTCAAGGATTACTGGAACTACTGTGTTCTTTTTATAATATTTAATGAGACGCACACTGGAACAGTACGTGTATGGTTACAGGAACACATGACGACATAAACAGCATGGTGTTGATCAATGGTGTATCATCTTAAGTTAGCATACATGCTGGATAACCTCATACTGGAGCATTTGTAGACAAGCATTCAGAGTTCTATAGTTAATCCACATCTATATCTATATATATCAGGTTGTACTGACAGATCACGTCAGTTTATACATAATGTTCATAGTGACTCTTGTACAGAATCTCTCTTAGCATGAGTGTAGCTCGTACTCTAGCGTAGATTCTTTCAAATAGCATTCAGCACATATCTTCGGAGTAAATGCTAAATCTCCCATAATAGATCTTTCTTTCATAACTGTGATCTCTGGATCATTATCGGGTAGTAAGGGACAACCCTGTTCTCTGATGAATGATTGACAATAATTCGGATTCCAAGATGGCTTCCTTGGTCCTTAACATCGCTCACACAACGGTGAGATGACAAAACTTCTAGAAAGATTCAATTCATAAGGGTATCAAAGTTTCCACCAATATCAGCATTATCTGTCCTCATAATTGCTGTGTAGAAACATTCTTAGTGCTGCTAAACGATATGTCGTTCTGACATCTGAACATAAGTAGATTCATGTAGGCCTAAACATCACCCATCGTAAGCCTAGGAACGAAGTCAGTAAAAGTACGTTTACCTTGGCCAAGAATCAATAGCAAGCATAAAAACACTTTTCTGGCGTAATAGAAACAATACTGGGGAACACATAGACTAAAACAGTCCTAGAAGACACAATCTTCTTCCCCATGATAACTTGAGATCACAAAACTTTGGACCGCTCGACATTGGCGTCCCGCCAGACTCCATAACCGAAGAACACACTCTCTTATCTTCATCCGCTCAGAGTGTAAGAACAAATAATCCAGCCCAGACACACAAAGATAACATGATATAAGACGGAATCGTCTCAAACAGACAAACAGTAAACCTAGATTCGGACTTTCAATATTCCTGCAAAACCTTAAGCGAGAACAATCTGTTTCCAGCTATAATATAAAATCTAGATTCCTCCGCTTGTTCAATCCACGGAAACAAAACAGGAACCGATCACCCAAAGAATAAATACACATTTACTATTCTGAGTTATTCCCCTTTCTTAAAAGTTGTAAGTTCATAAATAAATATCCTTTTATCAAACAGATAGTTACATTTTCATTTGTAATCGTATCAACTGTAATCTGTGCGACATATAAAAAATATGTACGCAACATATGGCCATAGGAGAGTGGCGTGTTAGAGAATTCACCGTGCTACGTCCAACAAAGAGCAAAATAGTGAAAATAACAATGAAAAGGCATGATTTATGCCAAATAAAAGCGATGAGTGAGAAAAATAAAGAAAAATAAAGGATATTGCCGGAGGGCTGAAGGTGTGAGAGATCACACAAAAGAGCATGTTCAGCCGTTTTGTCACATCTGGGAAGGTTTAGGCGATCGGCGAAATGCTGACCACATCACCCCTAGTCGTTTGCTGATGGTCAAGGAAATATGGGCCTAACACTATATTCCCAATATGCATCAATAGGCATGTAATCGGGATCCTTTACCTTTACCTCACAGTACCTTATCGTGATCAGTTAGTTTTTAAATATAATAATCCAATAATAATTAAAACTGCTTGTTTGAGCAGATAATGATTTTTGCGTGGATCTGTTTTGGCCAAATTATTAGCCTACTCTTGTTCTGTGGTTCCCCTTCCCCACATAGGATATCACATCTAATGCAAGTCAGTAGTGTGGGTAGAAGAAACTTCAGTTTTAACTTTTTTAAATTCCCCACATTTTATTGTGTTTACCTTATTCAAGTATGCCTAAAAATCTTACCACACATTTCTGCTCTACAAGATCCTAATGAAATAAGGTATGCTCAAGAGGGAATACGGTTCTGTTGCGCACTGCCCTACGGGGCTTCTTGGTCACTGCCCACCACTGCTAGCGCTAACATCGCCTAGCGTGCTAAGTTAAAAAAAAAAAGACTACTTTTTTTCATTCACGATCTCACGCGGAACCCCTAGCGACCTCTTACGGAACTCTAGGGTTCCTTGGAGCACCGGTTGAGAAACCCAGATCTATAGACTGTGCAGTAGGACACGCTTACTTTAAGTGGTAGCTGAACCATACGCTCCTCTTTCCGCTCGTCTGGATATTTTCATCCTGGCTGCGTCTTATGGAAGATCTAGATTAGAATACCTGAAGGTGAGTCCGTTGTGATTTCTCCAGAGCATACACTTAAATCTTTTTATGAGAGGTTCAAACACTACAACCAGCTTACTCACCGCACTTATGCTCACAACGGCCTCCTTATACTGGCTGTGTCTGGAGTCGATGACCACTACGTTGTCCAGATCATCCAAGTCTTCAAGAAAGTTGGTCATCTCGTCATCCACGGCTCTGTCCACAGGCAGAGAAATCAGCCAACGGGAACGAAGGTGCATGGCAGAACTGTTGTTATTGTTCTGGTCAAATCTGTTTGCCTGTTGGAAATATTTATCATCCATATGATTAAATGCCATTAATTAATTCAACGCTTCTATGTCAGCATTACAATTTATGTTTGTGCTGATAAAACTAAAAACCAGTTACAGCAGTACCATGTTTATGAGGTAAATTATTTAAAACGCAGAGCAGGGTTTTAGAAGTAATGTCAACATTAATTTAGTGCTTTAGATTGTTTGATTTCGCTCTTAACTCACGGCCATTGTGACAAAATGATATTCAGGCATACCTCGCTTTATTGCGCTTCGCTTTATTGCGCTTTTTTCAAATTATTCATGGTTATTTATTAGAACGTGCCTTCTTCTTCTGATAGATTTTGGCTCTGCACCAGCAAAAAGATTACAAATCGCTGAAGGCTCAGATGATGAAGATTAGCATTTTTTTCAGCAATAAATTATTTAATTTTACAGTACAGTGTTCTTTTTAGACCTAACGCCATTGCACACTTAATAGACATATTGTAAACATGATTTTAGGCTTCTAATGCACTGGGAAGCCCAAAAAATGGGTGTGACCCGTTTTATTGCGATATTCGCTTTATTGCGGTGGTCTGGAACCGAACTCGCAATATCTCCGAGGAATGCCTGTAGTAATATTAATTAAAAACTCAAGCTACCAGACAACTAGAAAACTAAAATGGAAACGTTACATTTGGACCGTTCGTGTCTGTAGGAACATAACAAAGAACGGCATTGTTTATAAACACTATTCTTCTTCTTTGATCCATAACCGCCAACCGTCAAAGCAGTCAGCGGCCATCACGCCTGGTGGCGTCTTGTAGGGCAGCAACAAATTGATTCCACTTTGCTCGGTCGGCGGCCATCCTTCGTACAGTGCCCCAACTGTGGTTCATTCTTTGCATCTCAGCTTCCACAGTTCTCCGCCAAGTTGTTTTTGGTCGGCCTCTCTTTCGCTTTCCCTCGGGGGTCCATAGCATAGCTGTTCTTGTGATGGTATCAGGGTCCCTTCTGAGGACATGGCCAACCCAACTCCAGCGTCTGCCAGCTATGATGGTGTGCATGTCCTCCTGGTTACTCCGAATAAGTAGTTCTTGGTTGCTGATGGTGTTTGGCCAAAAGATTCGGAGAATTTTCCTTAGGCAGATTGTGTGGAAGGAGGACAGTTTCGACATTTCCTTCTCTGTTACTCTCCAACATTCCGTACCATAGAGAAGCACAGAAAGTACACAGCTCTCATAATTCTTAATTTGGTGTTTGTGCTGTATTGGGAAGACTTCCAGATGTTGTTGAGAACAGCAAAGGCTGTTCTCGCTTTATTCTTTCTGTTGTTAATGTCATTGCTTGTTCCGCCGTCAGGTGTTACTATGCTTCCTAGGTAAGTAAATGTGTCTGTCTGTTCTAACTTCTGGTTCCTTACTGTTACTGGCTCAGGATTGCCCACATTTAGTGTCATGACCTCTGTCTTCTTCAAATTGATGTTCAGGCCAACCTGCTGGCCATACTTATTCAGTCTATCGGTTTTGTCTTGAATGTGTTGGTGTGAATGCGCGAGTAGTGCAATGTCATCTGCATATTCCAAATCTTCCAGTGTAGAAAACGTTGTCCATCTAATTCCTCTTGGACTGCCCTCTGTTGTCTGGCGCATCACCCAATCTATGACTGTCAAAAATAATGTTGTTGATAAGGGGCATCCCTGTCGTACTCCTGTTTTCACTTCGAAAGTTACATTACTCGATCCAACACTGCACGTAAAGTTAGAATAGAGGCTTTTTATAATGGAAACAATGCGGCTGGGAATTCCATAAGCCCTCAGAATTTTCCATAGGCTGTCCCTGTGTATGCTGTCGAAAGCCTTTTCAAAATCAACAAAGTTAATGTACAGCTGTCTCTGCCATTCTGAGCACTGCTCTATAATGTTCCTGAGGGTAAATATATGATCTGCACATCTTCTGCTCTTTCTGAAGCCCGCTTGTTCTTTCCTCACTTTATGGTCAACTGCTTTTGAAATTCTCTGGATGATTATCCTGCCTAGTATTTTGCTGGGAACTGAGAGGAGGGTAATTCCTCTCCAGTTGTTGCAGTCTGCAAGGTCGCCCTTCTTGGGCAATTTGACAATTATTCCTTTACTCCACTCTGTTGGTGTTGTCTCAGTTTCCCAGACTTGTGCAAATAGTGGTTCTAATAGTTCTGCTGCTAGTTCAGGGTCTGTCTTGAATAGCTCAGCATTCAGATTGTCGTGACCAGGTGCTTTTCCATTTTTTAGCCCTTTGATAGCTGTGATAATTTCTTCTTTTCGTGGAATGTCTGTATTTACGTCTAAGTCACTTTCAGCCTCAGGAACATTCAGCTGAGTCTCTGGTGGTTCCTTATTCAGTGTTTCTCTGAAGTGCTCTGCCCATCTTGTTTCCTGCCCCTGTGCTGTGGTGATGAGATTTCCTTGCTTGTCTCTTACTAACGTTTTCCACTGATAGCTTTAGTTATTTTATAAACTGTGCTTTGTTCATTTCTCAGTGCTGCCTCTTCTGCCTGTCTTGCAAGGTCATCCAGAAATGTCCTTTTGTCAGCACGGGTTTGACGTTTTACTTCCTTGTCCAGCTGACTGTACTGTTCACTATATATTGCCTTTAACCTGGGAGACTTAGCTTCTGTTTTCTTCCTTTTCATTTCCTTTCTCTTCGCTATGGTGTTTAGCGTTTCTGGTGTTATCCAGTCTTGGCTCTTTCTTTCCTGGAATCCCAAGCATGACTTGCTGCTTTCTTTGTATATTGTTGAGATGGTGTTGAATTTCTGGTCCACATCGTTGGTCTCTGTTCTTTCCTGGCTTTTGGTAATCAGATATCGTCTCTTTACGTCGACCATGAACCCTTTTCTGGTGAGGGGGTCCTTAAGTTTCGTGATGTTATATCTCTTCTGTTTGACTGCAACTGGTCCAGCAGCTCTGAGTTTCACCTTCAGTCTTGCTACTACTAGGTGATGATCACTTCCCACATCTGCGCCTCTTCTTACTTTCACGTCTTGTAGTGCATGCCTCCATCTGCCATTGATCATAAAGTGGTCTATCTGGTTTCTGTCCCGTCTGTTTGGTGATTCCCATGTTAACTTGTGCACTTCTTTGTGTGGAAAAAGTGTTCCTCCAATGACCAGGTTGTTAATACTGCAGAAGCTTATTAATTTGTCCCCATTCTCATTTGCTGTTCCCCTGCCGCATTTCCCCATTACTCTTTCGTTATAATTATTATGTGTTCCAACTTTCGCATTTAGGTCTCCCATTACTATAGTAAGATCGTACCTGGGTACAGTTTCCATTTCTTTTTGTACCTGTTGATAGAACTCATCCTTGATCTCTTCATCGCTGTCGTTTGTTGGTGCATAGCATTGTATAATTGTGGTGTTGGTGAATCTCCCTCTCACTCTTGCTCTTATTAGTCTGTTGTTAATGGGTTTCCATTCCAGTAGAGACCTTTCCATCCCTTTCTTAAGGATAATGGCTACACCTTCGTTGTGCTGACCGTCCTCTCTACCAGAATAAAGTACTGTTTCCCCTGTGGCTGTTTTTATTCTCCCCATCCCTGTCCATCTGCTCTCGCTTATTCCCAGGATATGTAGTTTGTAATTCCTCATCTCTGCTGTGATCTGTCTCAGCTTTCCTGCCTCATTCATAGTTCTGACATTCCAAAAACCAATTCTGGTTTCGTGTTTTGCGGTCTGGGCATCCGTTTTCATGCCAATGGCTTCCTTTCGGCTTTCACCACTGTCAGTCATACGAGCCTGAGACTCCGGATGTCCGTCCCGCATCAAAGTATTTTCATTTATTGCTGTTTCCGTAACGTGTGCGATTTTTTACACAGACAGGGGTGTCGGCCCTGTGCTAAAACTCCCAACCTGGAGGACCAGGGTACCAGCTTTTGTCTGACCCCTACCCACGCAGACCAGTCCAGCATGGTATAAACACTATTGATAAAACGAAAAGCAATAAGAAAGAATACTCAGACCCGCGTGTAGACCGCGTGCGACATAAAGAAATATAAAAGAAAAAGAGATTAGTTGTATGAGTATAGTACACCATTATCGTCTGTCGTCGTGTCCGCGAAGCATAGGTGAACATCTTTCTTCGCAGATTTCAATTGTTAAAGTTGTTCATCAAATTTGTCGATGAATTCTCCCCCATTCTATAGTGTCTAGCTGCCCGCTATATACGTATATATTTTTTGTCTATGTCCTCCATTACTTCTTGTGTCCTCTAGTTTTGCGTTATGGTGACTACTTAAAATTCCACTATTGTTCATCACATGTTATTGAAAGTGGAGTTAAAAAAAGGTAAAGGTATTCTAAAAGCAGATACTGCCGTAGAGGAGTGAAGTGTTAAATATTACGATTTACTAAGTCTCAGTCTTATGAGGTGGGGGTGACTGATTCCCTTCCTTGCTGCGTTTGCCTGTCCTAACTCATGAGCAGAGTCAGGTACCCATTTACAGCTGGGTAGACTGGAGCATGACGCTATCTGTTTTTTTAATCCAGTAACTTTGCTTCGAGAAGCAAGCAGTCTCTTTATCTTGATTATAATATGGCCATGTTTCTTTGCTCTTCTCGTACAACTTTTATTTGTTACTTATCAGTCCATGGAATTCTTATAACACTTCCGAGAAGCCCACAGCTCTGTTACTGTGACGGGTGTTGCGGTTCCTTGTTCTTATATTATTTATTGAATATTAAAGTCACTCTCTTGACATAGTTAATGTTTGTTATTGATGGTTAGCTCTGACCACCAGAACATCCCTTCGACGTTCTGATTTGCATATTGTATATTAGTTGATTTCCCCTGTGGGAGAGTTATTGTGCTGAAAAACGTAAACATTAACAGCTGTGGAACCGAACCCGAAACGTAAGTAAAAGATCAAGCCTTCTGTTCTGAGTCCACATGTATTGACGTTCATATAAACGATATCCGACATTCACAAAACTTCATGTACAGTTCAGCATAACAATGAATTCCAAATAATACCAGTAAGTATCCGTCCGTGTCAAAACAATATGTCAGATGAACATCATGGCTATGTACATGCGCTGCTGTAGTCAACAGCCAGAAATGAGCGCATGAGTTCTTGACAGCTACAAATTGAATCATAATACGATTCTCCTTCCATCATTTAATTTACTTAATAATCTCATACTTAGATTAATATCCGAACTGACCCTGAGTTCTACATTGATTCATATTTAGGCTATATACTAGGCCTCTCCTTGGAAGAAATACCAGACACGACTTCTCTGCTTGACGGATAGCGTAACAAGGGCAATGTAACCAAGTCACCCAGCGTGACCTTCCCAACGCGAATGCGTCATAATCTTAGCATTTATTTCGCGTTCAGTATACCGTAAAATATCGACATATTCTATTAATATTATTGACCCCTAAACGTTGCGCACGGCTAAACCACAGCAGACGCCGTCATTTAAAATAACACCGTAACAGATTTCCTGTCAGACGGGGGGAAAAAATCTATTAGATAGATTTTTTTTTGAACAATATTAATCAAATTATCAAAAATTTAACAAAACCCGACGTATGGCCTACGATGTTCTATCTAGAACAGTGTCGCGGTCATGTCAATAATATCTTATAATAAATCAACGTCATATCATACATATAACTTATATTAAATAAAGAAATGTCACTGTCACTAATTAATTAACTAATTAATTTGATGTATGTATTGACTAACTAATGTGAGGTGTTATTAAAATTATTCTAACTAATTAAAATTAAAATAATTAATTATAATATGTACGTATGGTACTAACTAATTAATATCTAATGAGAAATAGTATAAGAGAGAAAAAGAAATAAAAATTGAGAAGTACGGACAATTAAAACTAAATATTAAAGTATACATTAAAATAGTAATGAGTGTGAAAATGAAGTATAAGGATAGATACCTAATTAAATTAACGCAATCAGAAAGAAAAGAACAACAAAAAAAATTCATACATTTTGACTATTCATATGAAATATCATAATCTAATATCTATCACCTTAATAATTAAAATATTAATTGGTGTGATATTTTTTTGTTTCATCTTTTCTTAGTATATTTTATTTTTTTTTTATTTCATCACACTTCCACTTTATTTTATTATATATTAATTTAATAGCTAGCAAATTTAACAATATCGGACTTTATAATAAAATTATATGTAATCAATAATATATATCATAAATAGTTATGATATTTATTTATATCAGATGCTGTGTTTATATCCTGCACCTAATATAATTGTTAAATAATTATTCCTCCATAAACTATTTTATTTAATTAAAGAAAATGTGAGAAGTCAACAATATAGTACTATGAAAATGTACCAATTACTATGTTATATATATAGTTTTTTAATTCAACACCTATCCATGGTGTGAATACCAAAAAATAATTCAATAATTTATTTTAATATAAAATTTTACTTGCACTTATAAAGTTTTGATTTTATGCCTTACTCATCGTGTATAAAGTGCTTTGCTAGTTTCTAGAACCACCACTGCAAATTGTTGCAATGTTCTTGATTCATCATCAAAGTTCCCAAAAATTAATTAAATTAATTAAATATATTATTAAAATCAATTCATAGAAATATTATTATTACATAACATTAATGAAGACAATACAAATGATTAACCAAGGCTTTACAGTACAGTAGCACAATACAAAAGTGACATTTTCACAAAAATAAGTGATATTATAAAACCAAGTCTACTAACCGGAAATATAGAAGGGTGAAGGTTAACTGAAGTAAAAGAACATATTTGGCACTACGAATAATGACGTCACAGGACTCATTTGACGTTAATACAATACATTTAAATAAAATTAAAGATAGCCAGATTAGAATAAACAGGATAGATTACGAACATATGACTGTAACTGAATAAAAATCAAACTGAATATGGTAAAATACAACGGTTATTTAACAGAACTAGACACCTAACATACAAGGTGAATTAATGCAGGTCCGAACGAAACAATCACCGGTAATGTCTTCGACGCGTTCTTCGCGAAATGCGATTAATTCACGGCCCTAAGAACAATTAAAATCAGTTCGTGGCATCCAAGGAGCCATAGAATTGATTTCAATCCGCCGCCCATCCATACCCACTAGATGTAAAAAGACAGAAACAATATTTAACATGGCTAAAAAAAAAGAACATGGCGTTATCGGACAAAAAGGACGAAATATTGTAACGTTTAAAAGCAGTTACTTATCTTTTTTTTTTGGCAGTAATTCAGTACATTATCTGCTTCGCCAACAGACTCGCAAGCTTGTTTGAAACAATGAAGACGTTAGCAATACGTTTCATTTGCTGTTTGAGAGCTGCAAACAATTTTTTGAAGCGAATTGATTGTTCCTGGCTTTTGCAACCGTTCATACTGTTGTCAAGGGCATGACGTCACCGGTGTTTTTGCATAATGTGGTGAAGTGGGATGTTATAAATATTTATAGGGGACTTAGTGTACTGACTGAGATCAGCTGTGAAGGTATATATATATCTAATAAGAGTAGTGTATTATATATAACCTTACTTGCTGCCACATATGTATACCTCAGTCAGAATTATTCTGGAATAGTGTGATGACTACGTTATATGTCTAGGGTATGTGTATGATGAAGTGTAAGTCAAAACAACAACAGACAGATAAACAATTTAATTTATTCCACTACACTTGACAACACTGTGACACTCACATACATAAAACACTCTACAAGGATATCTTAAAGGAGTCACTGATAACTTTTCAAATAACAATATGTATTCATTGCTGTCATGAATGTATATGTGTCCTGATTCAAATACAAAGGGAACCAGGAATCACAATCAATTTTAATTACAAGTTATATGTACAGAATTTATCAATATGAATATTGTAGTGACATATATTATTAAAAGTATCCTATGTGTGTCAGTTGTGTAGTAGTAATATGAGGTAATACTGGTTTTGTTTTGTTCAAGCTCTGTTGGTATTTGTCATCATGACTTCAATAGTTTGTCTTTATTGGAACTAGTATTGGAGATGTTCTCAGTTCCTGATATTAAAACAATTTACTTCCCCTCTTAAGTTTATGTTACAATGTTATTTTAAGATGGGGGTACATAATGTTGAGCTCAGCTGGCCACATCAGCTTATCTTGCGTGATGGCGGCAGGAAAAGACTCCTCTGCTCGATTTCTCCCCTGGGCTCTGGAGACACCTCACTGATAGCTAAATGGACCAAGGAGTATGCTGTCCGACTCTGGATTCAGCAAAGCTCTGACCAGGTGCTGCTCAATAACGTCAAGACCACGGTCCCTGAAAACAAGAAGGATGTACCTTCTACTTCATAACTAATTGATACTCTAGTTCTACACTGAGCACAATACATCACAAACATTGAGTTCAGAGCGTTAGGCCAACTGTCAGCTTCATCTGAAATACTTTATACCAGTATTACCCTCCTTAATGGTTACTACGCCTCTGCACTTCCAGCATTATTTCTTTCTAGTCAATCATCTAGGTGTCAGTGTACTGTTTGGCCATTCCATGCCGTTTTACTTTCCTCCGACACCTTCTGTTCAGGCTGGAGCATTATAGGCTTTACATCATGTTTGCTACTGAACTACACATATATACAGGCATAAATTAACAATTTACATTCAATTTTCATTAAAAGATACTGAATGTTTCAAGCTTACCACAATTCATGGAAATAAACACAGATACGTTGACTAGCAATGAATTCTGGCACAAATACTGGCACAAATTCCCATCTGCTTATGTTCCAGGCTTTTATTTAGCAAAAATATGAGCTGGCTTCAACGCACTGTTGCTTTATCAAGCTTATTTGAACTAGTGGTCTCGAACTAACGCTCCTAAGTGATTATATCAGCGAGTCTGGCCAATGGAGCCACGTTTCGACAAGTGTTTGAAAAAATTTTACCTTCCTACGTCTCCCCTAACAACCAAGGATAGCATTTATAGTCCGACTAATCGTGTTTAGCCTTACATATCATTCCAGCCAATCAGTTCAAATGTAACTTGTGGCCCATTTCCCGTACAATGGTGGTTTAAAAAATCTACCACTGAGCGATTCTGATTTTGGGTGTTGTCTGACAGCACCATCATTTTATTTTGGCTATAACTTGTTAATTCCTAGACTATTTGCGTAACGTTTTACATATTCTTTGTCAGCAAGCCCTAAGGAACCCAAATATACAAATTTAAAAGAGCTAAGTGGCTGCGTTCAAAATATGCAATTTCTTCTACCTCCTGTTTCGAAGATGTGCTGTCTGGGTACTGTAATGTTTTCAAACGTAAACCCATCTAATGTTATCTTTTCTAATAAGCGTTTTTCAGGATTTTAAAACCTAACTCTGGGAAGGTTAGTGTTTTTATCACTGTCCGTCCGAAAAAAAGTTAGTGCATGTGGCCTTACACGCGTGATAGTAGTAATTGTGTATCGCGTTACGCTTGTTGGGGTGGCATTAATAGCGAGACGCGTGTTTAATTTTGCATGCGTTCCTGATTTTCAGCCCTCCCTCTCTCTTTCTATTTGAGTCCATCTGTTCGTTCGTTTTGGTAACGTAGTATAATTAATGTTAGGATTAATTTAGGTCATTACGCAGTGTGCCTCTCAATGTTTTTCTTAGAAATGCAATACCCGTTTTAATGTGTTGTGGAAACGCTTGTATTTATGCAGTGGCTTATATTTAACGTGGAAACGTTACAATTTGCAGACGAAGCATAAAACAAAGGGGATTTCGAGTACATTCTTTGTGACAGCACTGTTATTTTACCATTGCTCTTTTCTTTATTAAATTTATTTGTTAGGCTTTATATTTACCTGATAATTTATATATGTGGATTAGAATATTTCACGACACCTCCCCTCTTAAAACAGACATCCCATGTCAGTCCTTTATTCTATATACACATAGATAAATGTAAGTCAACTTGACTTTACTCTGCTGTGGTGCTATCATGGTTTTATGTAGTTGGGTCCATTCAGAGTAGGCACTACTCATGAAATCTGCCTCAGACTTCTACAACCAATAATATATTTCGGTTATGTTACTGAACAGCCGCAAGTGTGAGTGCTTGTCTTAATGCTGCTTCGCAACCCGTATTCACCATTTCTCTTCTCTGAGTCTGCGCAATGACATGTCCAGAGAACATTATATTTCCCTCAAAATGTACGTTATGAGGAGATAACATATACCTGGTGATAGCAGAGTTTTCGTAGTGGATCCCATAATCTTCTTATTATCCTGTATGAAACATTCGGAATATCCTCAATCAAAGAGGCAACTCAGGGATTCATTACGTTCCTCCGAAATGTTTACATCCAACAATTTTCTCTGATCTCAGGTTTTACTGGAATCTGATAGTATCCTTTACTCAGATCCACTTTTGAGAAATATTTAGCTTTATTTAGTCTGGCAAACAGCTGATTTGTATCCGGCAATGGATCCACCTGTCCTTCCGTAATAGCATTCAGTCTCCTGTAATCTATACAGAGTCTATGTTCTCCAGAGGGCTTCCTTAAGAGTACAACACCGGAACTATACGAAGATTCACTGTGCGAAATAATTCCTTCCTTCAACAGATAGTCTATCTCTTCCTTCAAAGCTTTCTCCTTAGCAAACGGAATCGAATATGGTTTCATACAGACAGGTGTGGGGTCTATCAGTTTCATATCATATTCCAATAGGTTTGTATGCCCTGGTCGGTCTGTTAACACCTCTGCATGATTATTTAGAACCTGTTGCACTCTCTCTTTCTGAGTTTTCGTTAAATGTGTACTGATTTTCACCTGTGCTGCTGTCTCACAGGGGTGTAATGGATATTCAAATGATGAAAGTGGTTCCTTTTTCATCTCCATGGCGATGGACAAGGTCAACAAGTGTGTCTCTTCCTGATGTTCTCTTTCCAAATATTTCTTCAGGAGATTCACATGATAGATTTTTTCTTTCCCCTTCTTATCTATCTTATAATTTGTTCTAGACACCTTCTCTAAAACTGTATATGGACCCTGCCATCCAATTTGTAACTTATTCTGACTCCCGGGCAAAAGAAGCAGTACTTTCTCTCCCACAGCCAAATTTCTGTCTTTCGCCTTCCTGTTATAATAGGCAGCATGTTTCTTCCTGGCTTGTTTCAAATTTTCATTGGCAAGTTTCCAGCCAGTTTTTAAACGAGTGGTCAGCTCATTCACATATTGGTATGAAGATGTAATGTTTTCCTCTGCCTTTTCATCAGTCCACGTTCTTAACAAAGCTACATATGGACCTTTAATTGTGTGGACCTATTTGTCCATGCACCGGTATGGTCTCTTCCACTCGAAGCTTTATAGTGATGATTTTTCCTCCCAGAATTATCATTCACAAAACGACCGCTACCAATTTTTCTTTTGGGGCTTTCTCCCCACTTAAAATTCTTGATGAGAGATTTCCTCTCTACATCCTCTTCCTCCAGTTTGTTTAAGTCCGATTGAGGGATTTTCGGCTTATCCTGGGGTAAGACATCTTTTTGCACTCTCCGCATAGTGGCCATTGTAAAACAGTTAAGTGAAGCTTGTCCGTGAAAAGGGGCTTCCCATTCCATTTGGTCCACTTTATCAAATCTATTTTTCTTTTTATTATCAGGCCTAATTTTGCCCCGTGGCGTGTCCAGGTCCTGATCCATGTTCCCACTTGTGGGTGTTCCCTCATGTGCTATGCTACACCTTTCTACAAAATTCTCAATGTCCCATCTTGCTTTGGGCCAATAATAATTGTGAGCCACCTTTTGAATGATGGTACCTATCTTCTCATGGTCCCCATCTGGTTTCACATGTAGGCTCCTTATTAAGTCTGCCCTATATCTTTTAGGAAGTACCAGCTGTCCCTGACCTTTGGATCTAGCTCCAGTCTTCCTATACATCAACTTGTTTTTCATGTAAAAATCTCCCTTGCCTGGAGTTGTATGACAAGTTGACAATTTTCTGAAACAAGGCTTGAGTGTTTTATCCCCAGCCTGTGCCTTCCTCATCTCTTCTGGAGTGGTATCTAACATAATATCCTCCTCCTGTCTTGAGGTCGACCTGACCTGAAGGGTTGCCATATACACAGGTTTCCTTCTGCAACGGTCAGTGTCATGATTGTCCATCTGACAATTCTTACACCACCTTTTTCCTTGGTTGAAAGATTTTCTTTCATCATATTTCCTTTCATCGAATTGTGGGAATTTATTTTTATTTTCATACCGTGGCCTATCAAATTGGTGCTTACCTTTGTTTTGATCCCTAGGATCAAATTTATTAAAGTTCTGTGGTGCCCTAAAGTTATCCACTTGTTTCTTTTTATTACCTGTTACCTCTGCTTGAGCTGCTTGATACCTTTCAGCAACATTTAGCAACTCACCCAGCCTCTCTGCACCTTGTTCCATGAGAAACTTTCTCAGGTCTGGAGCCATGGACTCTCTTAATTGCTCTATAAGGACCATTTCCTTAAGATCTTGGGTTTTCCCCAGAGAAGTCCATTTCTCCAAGTATGTCTCTATTCGTGCAGAGAACTGGTGATAGGTTTCACCTGACAGTAGTTTAGCATTCCTAAATTTTTTCCTATAAAATTCTGCATTCTTTTCATACCTTAACAAAAGAGCCTGCTTTAGCATGTCATAATTTTCCTGATCACCTCTGCTCATTTTTGCAAAAACTTCATAAGCTGCCCCACGAAGTCCCTGAGATAACTTTAAGCTCCACCTTTCTCTCTCTAACCCATACGTGGTAGCTAATAGTTCATACCTATTTAGGTAGCTCTCTATATCATCGTCTTTCTCAACAAAATGATCTAAATGAAAATTCATAGCTGAGGTTGAGGCTCCTTGGCTAGCAGTGGCATCAGAGGCAAAGGGACTGGCACCATTTTCAGGAGCATGGCCTTGAAACTCAAACTCCCTTAGTCGTAACTCATGTTCCCTTTGTAATCTTTTATCTTCTGCTTCCCTTGCTGCAGTCAATCTTCTTTCTTCTGCTTCCCTTTCTGCAGCTAATTTCTTCTCTTCCCTTTCTGCAGTCAATCTTCTTTCTTCTGCTTCCCTTTCTGCAGCTAATTTCTTCTCTTCCCTTTCTGCTGTCGATCTTCTTTGTTCCACTACCCATTCTGCAGCTAATTTCTTCTCTCTTTCTGCAGCTAATCTTCTCTTCTTTCTGCACTTCTCTTCTTCTGCAGCCAATCTGTCTTCTCTGCCTCTTTCTTAGCCTCAGCCTCAATCTGCAACCTCTTAATTTCTTTTTCAGCCTCTAACTTTCTTTCGGCTTCAAACCTTCTTTCTTCGCGTTCAATAAATTTGTCACATTCCGTAGTGACATAGGCAACCATAACTTGCCCATCTAATCCTAACTCTTTTGCAGTCTGAACAGCAGCAGATCGAAATTTGGCCAGGTCCGCCATTGTCTATCAGGTAAATTTATACAATGTCTAACCAACAATTCAATCTCTAAATATATATCTAATGGACAACACAGGCACCGTGAGCTCAACCTTATTTAATTCCACCCAAGGATACCTTTTAATTCTTATATTCCCTGAAGTGAATTACCCCCAATATTTTTAATAGGTAAAGATTCAAAATCCCAAGAGCGAGACCCCAATATATGTGGTGAAGTGGGATGTTATAAATATTTATAGGGGACTTAGTGTACTGACTGAGATCAGCTGTGAAGGTATATATATCTAATAAGAGTAGTGTATTATATATAACCTTACTTGCTGCCACATATGTATACCTCAGTCAGAATTATTCTGGAATAGTGTGATGACTACGTTATATGTCTAGGGTATGTGTATGATGAAGTGTAAGTCAAAACAACAACAGACAGATAAACAATTTAATTTATTCCACTACACTTGACAACACTGTGACACTCACATACATAAAACACTCTACAAGGATATCTTAAAGGAGTCACTGATAACTTTTCAAATAACAATATGTATTCATTGCTGTCATGAATGTATATGTGTCCTGATTCAAATACAAAGGGAACCAGGAATCACAATCAATTTTAATTACAAGTTATATGTACAGAATTTATCAATATGAATATTGTAGTGACATATATTATTAAAAGTATCCTATGTGTGTCAGTTGTGTAGTAGTAATATGAGGTAATACTGGTTTTGTTTTGTTCAAGCTCTGTTGGTATTTGTCATCATGACTTCAATAGTTTGTCTTTATGGGAACTAGTATTGGAGATGTTCTCAGTTCCTGATATTAAAACAATTTAATTCCCCTCTTAAGTTTATGTTACAATGTTATTTTAAGATGGGGGTACATAATGTTGAGCTCAGCTGGCCACATCAGCTTATCTTGCGTGATGGCGGCAGGAAAAGACTCCTCTGCTCGATTTCTCCCCTGGGCTCTGGAGACACCTCACTGATAGCTAAATGGACCAAGGAGTATGCTGTCCGACTCTGGATTCAGCAAAGCTCTGACCAGGTGCTGCTCAATAACGTCAAGACCACGGTCCCTGAAAACAAGAAGGATGTACCTTCTACTTCATAACTAATTGATACTCTAGTTCTACACTGAGCACAATACATCACAAACATTGAGTTCAGAGCGTTAGGCCAACTGTCAGCTTCATCTGAAATACTTTATACCAGTATTTCCCTCCCTAATGGTTACTACGCCTCTGCACTTCCAGCATTATTTCTTTCTAGTCAATCATCTAGGTGTCAGTGTACTGTTTGGCCATTCCATGCCGTTTTACTTTCCTCCGACACCTTCTGTTCAGGCTGGAGCATTATAGGCTTTACATCATGTTTGCTACTGAACTACACATATATACAGGCATAAATTAACAATTCACATTCAATTTTCATTAAAAGATACTGAATGTTTCAAGCTTACCACAATTCATGGAAATAAACACAGATACGTTGACTAGCAATGAATTCTGGCACAAATACTGGCACAAATTCCCATCTGCTTATGTTCCAGGCTTTTATTTAGCAAAAATATGAGCTGGCTTCAACGCACTGTTGCTTTATCAAGCTTATTTGAACTAGTGGTCTCGAACTAACGCTCCTAAGTGATTATATCAGCGAGTCTGGCCAATGGAGCCACGTTTCGACAAGTGTTTGAAAAAATTTTACCTTCCTACGTCTCCCCTAACAACCAAGGATAGCATTTATAGTCCGACTAATCGTGTGTAGCCTTACATATCATTCCAGCCAATCAGTTCAAATGTAACTTGTGGCCCATTTCCCGTACAATGGTGGTTTAAAAAATCTACCACTGAGCGATTCTGATTTTGGGTGTTGTCTGACAGCACCATCATTTTATTTTGGCTATAACTTGTTAATTCCTAGACTATTTGCGTAACGTTTTACATATTCTTTGTCAGCAAGCCCTAAGGAACCCAAATATACAAATTTAAAAGAGCTAAGTGGCTGCGTTCAAAATATGCAATTTCTTCTACCTCCTGTTTCGAAGATGTGCTGTCTGGGTACTGTAATGTTTTCAAACGTAAACCCATCTAATGTTATCTTTTCTAATAAGCGTTTCTCAGGATTTTAAAACCTAACTCTGGGAAGGTTAGTGTTTTTATCACTGTCCGTCCGAAAAAAAAGTTAGTGCATGTGGCCTTACACGCGTGATAGTAGTAATTGTGTAGCGCGTTACGCTTGTTGGGGTGGCATTAATAGCGAGACGCGTGTTTAATTTTGCATGCGTTCCTGATTTTCAGCCCTCCCTCTCTCTTTCTATTTGAGTCCATCTGTTCGTTCGTTTTGGTAACGTAGTATAATTAATGTTAGGATTAATTTAGGTCATTACGCAGTGTGCCTCTCAATGTTTTTCTTAGAAATGCAATACCCGTTTTAATGTGTTGTGGAAACGCTTGTATTTATGCAGTGGCTTATATTTAACGTGGAAACGTTACAATTTGCAGACGAAGCATAAAACAAAGGGGGATTTCGAGTACATTCTTTGTGACAGCACTGTTATTTTACCATTGCTCTTTTCTTTATTAAATTTATTTGTTAGGCTTTATATTTACCTGATAATTTATATATGTGGATTAGAATATTTCACGACACATAATAATGTCCGTTTCGGCTCGAAAGGAAAAATGTTTTATTTTTTTGAGGTTCGCTCTTTTGAAAAGTTTCAAGACCACTAATGGCCACCAGTTGTGACGGGTGTTGCGGTTCCTTGTTCTTATATTATTTATTGAATATTAAAGTCACTCTCTTGACATAGTTAATGTTTGTTATTGATGGTTAGCTCTGACCACCAGAACATCCCTTCGACGTTCTGATTTGCATATTGTATATTAGTTGATTTCCCCTGTGGGAGAGTTATTGTGCTGAAAAACGTAAACATTAACAGCTGTGGAACCGAACCCGAAACGTAAGTAAAAGATCAAGCCTTCTGTTCTGAGTCCACATGTATTGACGTTCATATAAACGATATCCGACATTCACAAAACTTCATGTACAGTTCAGCATAACAATGAATTCCAAATAATACCAGTAAGTATCCGTCCGTGTCAAAACAATATGTCAGATGAACATCATGGCTATGTACATGCGCTGCTGTAGTCAACAGCCAGAAATGAGCGCATGAGTTCTTGACAGCTACAAATTGAATCATAATACGATTCTCCTTCCATCATTTAATTTACTTAATAATCTCATACTTAGATTAATATCCGAACTGACCCTGAGTTCTACATTGATTCATATTTAGGCTATATACTAGGCCTCTCCTTGGAAGAAATACCAGACACGACTTCTCTGCTTGACGGATAGCGTAACAAGGGCAATGTAACCAAGTCACCCAGCGTGACCTTCCCAACGCGAATGCGTCATAATCTTAGCATATATTTCGCGTTCAGTATACCGTAAAATATCGACATATTCTATTAATATTATTGACCCCTAAACGTTGCGCACGGCTAAACCCCAGCAGACGCCGTCATTTAAAATAACACCGTAACAGTTACCTGCAAAGATTTCTCTTTTACTTGCTCACTTTCATTCAACAATATTGGCTCTTCGTAACATTTCTGAACAGCTATCTTTTTTGTTCATCCATACACATTTATTACATAGGTACAGTACATAGGATCCCGTTACACGCCCATTGTTGTATATTGGGAATATGGTGTTAGGCCCATATTTTCTTGACCACCGGCACACTAGTGTTGATGTGGTCAGCATCACGCCGGGTACAGTACATATTTTGGCAAATAAAGCCCGTTGTATCCTATAATCAGTCGTTTATCTGATATAGGTACTGTTGGAGCAAGAAACTCCTAATTAAATAGACATAATTACAGGCCAGTTAAAAAAAAAAAAAAAAAACAACGTTACAAGATATTAGGAAAACGTAAAGTACTCGTACGTTTACTGTAAAATTCTGAATCTCTGGACACACAATCGCCATCAACATTTTCCAATGCGCTACTGACAGATTACACAGCCACCACTGCACCTGGTCCCCTTGCAAGGGAGTCTCAACTAAAAGCCGTCACATGCTAATGTCGCGCAATTCGTTTTGCACGAGGGGAGGTTGCCACCCGCATGCACTTTATATTAGTGGCCTTGTAGGACATGCATGAGGAAGCAGTAGCTAAATTTCTTTATTTGTCGTATAAGAGCCCCCAGGTGCTACACTGGGCTTAGGGCAACAGGATATCCCAGCCCCCCCCCCCCCCCCTACCCAAAAAAAATAAATAAATAAACAAATAAAAATTACTTGACAGAGAGATTGCAACATGCAAGAAAAACGACATAAAATCAGCCAGATGCCAATCTTGCACAAGAAAGTTAGTTAAATTAACCGGGGCGATTAAAGTAACAGTGTCTTTATAATAGTGATTAATGGTGACATCTACGATCCGTCTCTGGCGTCTTATCCGGCGTGCTGTAATCTTATCACGTGCTCTAGATCAGTGGTTATCAACGTGGGTCTTATGGTCCCACAGGGGACCATGCCGTTGTTCGGGGGGGGGGGGGCCACAGTAAGATGGTAAAGTACCTTTTCCCAGCTAACAGCGACTATGAAGGGGGTTACAGAGGTAAATGAGGCTCAGAAGGGGGCCATGAGCAAAAAATAGTTGAGAACCCCTGGTCTAGATAACGAACCTGTTTAAAATTTGATAGCAGCGAGCTAGTTTGAAAATGTTACTTATCAGCTCTATCGCTGTGTCTCCATGGAGAATTAAGGTGCCTGAGCAGTGGTGTCATTTGGAGCGCCCTGTGTTAGGGCAACTTTCTTGATATATATATATATATATATATATATATATATATATATATATATATATATATATATATATATATATATATATATATATATATATATGTGTGTGTGTGTGTGTGTGTGTATATATATGTATATATATGTGTGTGTGTGTGTGTGCGCACGTGCGCCAGGCAGCCATCGTTATAAAAATCTGAGCTGTATTAATCAAATACCTTTCTGTCCTTCCTTAGCCACACACATCAGGCACACATTAAATTGCAGTCAGTGCATAATCTGACAATAAAATAGTAAATGTCGAACACTGGTCTGGAGCTCATAGACTCACATCCATCCTCTTCGAAATACACCAGCCGAAAGAGAACGAACGTTAACCGTTAGCCTCGAGAAGCTGACGTCGCATACGTCATATTATAATTAAATATACGTCGTAATTTTAATCAATGGTGCGTTTTCACAATCAGTGCGTTTTCGTGCTCTCCTCAGTTGCGCACAGCGATGACTTAACAAGCCGGTGTGCAAAGTGAGTGGTAACATCCCTATGGTAGTATATGCAATGGGGATACCTTTACCTGTTCATGGTGATGATGAAGAGATAGGATACTAGACCGTCTAAATACATGGCCATACTTACCAAGTACAAAACGCGTTTGATGTTGTCTAGAGTACACAGCAGAACAATTTGAATGTTCTTTTCTACGGCAACACCATCATATATAGATCGTAGAAGATCACGTATCTTCTGTTCTTCATCGCTCTCCAGGCGGTTCGCCGATTCGAATCCTCCACAGTGTTCTGATGGACTGCTGGCGCTCTGGACCATATGCAGAACAAACTGGCAACTCTCCAGGCTGGCTATAGCTGCTTTAGCTTCTTGTTCTGTTTAAGATGAAAAGATGATGGATCATATTAAAGTAAACGCAGGCTTATTTTAATAAGCTCGTAAAAGTCCTTAGGATTTCAAAAGTACTATTACTTTATCCTAGCATCTTGACGAACATCAGGTACTGGCATATTCCATCAAATTTGGAATTGTTCTGTGCGAGCCAAATAGTCCATCTCTTTTCCTAGTATTCCCATGTCTGTCAGCTAGCTCAGCTTTGTGTGTCTGTGTACATTTGATTCCTCCCATTGTCAAAGTAAAAAAAAGTAGGGCCATAGAAGATACTGCCGTAGGGGAATGAAGTGTTAGAGACTTCACCATACTAGGTCCAGCATCGAGATGTGGGGTGACCACTTCCCTTCCTCGCTGCCTTTTCCTTCCTTAAATCAAGTGCAATGTCAGGTACCCAATTACAGCTGGGTAGACTGAAGCGTGTCGATACCTTGAATCGAACCCGGCACCTTTGTCGCGAGAGACCACTGCTCTAACCACTGTACCAGTCGGACGCTCATTGTCAAAGTAGAGGGTGATTTAAAAAGCCACTTCCAATTTTTGTATTTTTTATATCTCCACTTATATCTTACTTAATTACTTGCTTGTAGTTAAACGAAAGCTGGGAAGGTGGAAAGCTACCCCAACCTGATACAAGCATAGCTTTTTAAGAGACAAAGAGTTTTATCAGAACCAGATACAAACATAACTTTCGAAGAGACAAATAGTTTTATTAGAACCTTACACAAGCATAATTTTCAAAGAGACACGGAGTTTTATCAGAACCTGATACAAGCATAACTTTCATCGAGACATAGAGTTTTATCAGAACCTGACACAAGCATAACTTTCTAAGAGACATAGAGTTTTATTAGAACCAGATACAATCAAAACTTTCAAAGAGACAAAGAGTTTTATTAGAACCTGATACAAGCATAACTTTCGAAGAGACACAGGGTTTTATTAGAACCAGATACAAGCATAACTTTCGAATAGACACAGAGTTTTATCAGAACCTGATACAACCATAACTTTTTAAGAGAAAAAGAGTTTTATTAGAACCTGATTCAAGCATAACTTTCAAAGAGACACAGAGTTTTATCAGAACCTGATACAAGCATAACTTTCTAAGAGATAAAGAGCTTTATTAGAACCTGATACAAGCATAACTTTCGACGAGACACAGTGTTGTGTCAGAACCAGATACAAACATAGCTTTCGAAGAGACACAGAGTTTTTCAGAACCAGATACAAACATAACTTTCGAAGAGAGAAAGAGTTTTATCAGTGTCGTATGGTGTGTATTAGGGCAACTACAACAGCAGTTTTCACCGTAAATAGCCTCTGAGATATTAGGAAGAAGGTCTCCAGAAATTGGTTCGTTAAGAATGAATAGAGACCTATTCGAGATAGGGACAAGAAGACGAGAATGCGAATGCTTTCCACTGGACAGTGTTTTCTAATGAATTATGGAAAGAGTTTTGTTTCCCCACGACCTTAGCTTCTGCCCTTAGATCACGTAACAGAAAAAGCCCCCAACCTCATCTGAGTGCGGAAATTTACCTATATGTAAATATTTAACACCGACAGCACGAGTGATACATTAACAAACTAGATAATGATCAAACGATTAGTGGGTTTATTAATTAAATATTTACACATACTGGGTTGGCAGTGATTAGAACGTGATGATGGTGAAAGACGATTCACACAAAAACACACAGATGAGATATCAGTATTGTAGTTAATTAAATAGAAGGATGAACTTTTGTAAAGCTAAATGATGATGATGCGATATGATACGTGTTACCAAAATGGTGAGTAATCTACACAGTCCATGTGTCTCTAAATGCTGTCCCTGGGTAGGATGAATAACATGTATGTATAGAATGTCCCAAGTTGTTATAAGTTATGTCGAGTGGGGTATCTTTAAGTCGAGGACGTTTTGATGAAAACTGTTGTTGTACTGAGAACGTTGACGATATACAGTCCTTCAGTAATTGACAATATTTCTGTGGCGTTGATCAACAGTTAACAGTTATGGTATGAAAAATGTCAGTTGTCTAATCTCCGAAGGATACTGGCCAGACTGGATATCTTCACGAAGTGTTCTTGATGTGTAGACTCATTAACTTGAGAATGTAATCGTGGTTCATGAAATATACTTTGGAGTCAGCTGCACTTGATATCTGTATATCCGACTCAGCTTGTGACTATGGAGTCTGCTTCATAGATTGCGCCAAAGAGTGTGTTGCACTTGGTATAAATATGAGAATCAACTTTTGAGCTATTTAGCTTGATTTCAGATGGTAAGCTTTCGATGGAGCTGAACTTGATATTTGAATAAGTAATGGAAGCCGCGTTGGTGTAATGGTTACCGCACTGCGCTGGCGATCGGGTGATCCAGGTTCGAGCCCTGGCGAGAAAATTGAAGGAGTGTCATCGACCGGGACTTGGACTGGAATAATTCGAGCCCTGGCGAAGACATATGAAGAAGTGTCGTCGACCAGGGACTAGGATAACCTGAACGGCTCCTGAGCCGACCCAGCTCTAATATCGAGTAATGCTTAGCTGGCAGAGTGGATAATGGCGATTCGCTCCCCTGGCTAGGCGGTGGGTGCCGTTCGGAAGGTCCTGGTTCGATTCCCGGTAAGCCTATCACTTCAGTTGTTTTTCTGTTGTCTGGCCTTCTACTTCTTTATTTTCTCACTGAGTGCCTGATAACATACCTTTGTGTGTTGCTTGTTTATTTATTTACTGTTTACAGGCCTCAGGTTTCCTCTCCTTAAATGTTTATGCGTTTATTAATCCAATTACAATTATTGTGCAAGTAAATAAATTAAGGGGCGGCTGTAAAACTGGTAAGTAATATAAGTATTTAAACCAATAAAACGGTATTGAATCAGTTTTACAAATAACGGTTCACAAGAAACAAGGGACGTTTTGGGTTTTACCCTTCGTCAGCCACAGTTACAAACAGGTGACAAGGACAAGAATTACATATAGGTACTACAAAAACATACGATGATGAGAAATATACAACAAATGGGCGATACAAGCAGATGGAAAAAGTAAACAACAACAGTGATGAGAGAAAAAAAGAACAATAATAATACAAAAAAATCGTAAAATCTAAAAGAAATACCGAAACAAGAAAGTAAATAATCAACGAAACGAAAAAAAGAGAATTTCTGACAGACTCAAACTGGTTCTAACTTTTCATCCTCACTGTCTGGCGGTGAAGAGAATTCTGTTTCGACATCTGCCTATTCTACACTCTGATCCTGATACCAAAGAGATGTTTCGTGATACACCTTTGGTAGCATATCGTAGGGGTAGGAATTTTAGGGATATTCTTGTACACAGTCGCTTGCGACATACTAGCCCTTCATACTTTGGTACTAAACCGTGCCAACGCCGGATATGTAAGAGTTGTCCGTTTGTACTCCAAACTCAGACAGTCACTTTTCCGAAAGGAAAATTTATCATTAGAGAGTCTATCACGTGCGAATCCAGAAACCTGATTTATGCTATTATCTGCAAGAGGTGTGGCATTACCTATATTGGTGAAACTGGCAGGCGTTTGGCAGACAGGTTTCGTGAGCACTTGAATGACATCTATCATGGTAAACATTTACCGGTGGCCCTTCATTTCAATAGGCCTGACCATTCAGGTAATTCCGATATTCATGTTACTGCCCTCCTTTCATGTGCCGGTAATGACAAGACTCGCTTTTCGTTGGAGAATCGTCTTATTTTTAAAGTGGGTGTTTTAGCTCCTGGTGACTTAAATATCCAACATCATTTTGCATAAATTCTGGTAGCTTTTCTCTTTTTCATTCTTGATTCGTTGTCTTTTAGATCTATCTTCTTATGTTTTTGTTTTGGTTCGTTTCGTATCCTTTTATATCTTTTGTTTTGTCGCCATCATACGTCACTTCCTTGCGATTTCTGTGACGGAATACTACGGCTTTCTTTCACAGTATCTTCGGATCGAGCTCAGTGAACTTTTACTTAATCCAAAGTTTTGTTAATTCTCTTTTTTTTTCGTTTCGTTGATTATTTACTTTCTTGTTTCGGTATTTCTTTTAGATTTTACGATTTTTTTGTATTATTATTGTACTTTTTTTTTCTCATCGCTGTTGTTGTTTACTTTTTCCATCTGCTTGTATCGCCCATTTGTTGTATATTTCTCATCATCGTATAGTTTTGTAGTACCTATATGTAATTCTTGTCCTTGTCACCTGTTTGTAACTGTGGTTGACGAAGTGTAAAACCCGAAACGTCCCTTGTTTTTTGTGAACCGTTATTTGTAAAACTGATTCAATATCGTTTTATTGGTTTAAATACTTAAATTACAATTATTGCTCCTTATGTTGGTATTTGTTTCATATATATTAAATAAATGCAAGTAATAATATAAACATGTAAAAATACGGAGTAACTTTTCAATCACCCCATAACTATTCGAAGACATTAACAAAATAGAAAACAAGAGCAAAAGTAAAGCCTCACCGTTCATTGCATCATATATCAAAATAACTTCCTTCCACTGAAGGTGCCGGATTACAGCCACTATCCCTGTCGCAGGGTCTGACCATCCAAGGCAGTTGCTGATATCGTCTGCTGGCGGACCACTGTCATATTCTTCCAGGTATAAAAAATCCTCACAGCAGTCGTCAATCTCAGATGGAGGCTCCTCTTTTTGAAGCCAAAATGTTTCAGGAATAATAATGTATGGACAATGAGACGTTTGAGGGGGAAGTGTTATAACTCTTGCTAACTGCTCATCGATTATGAGGATGTCGATGTTGTTTCTTTCTGAGGATTTGACTGAAAGAGAAATGTATGTAGACATAGTACATTTATAACTATATATAAGTATATTTACAATTATATCTTAGTTTATTTACAATTATATATGTTAATATATTTACAGCCACATGTCATATTTATAGCCATATGTTAGTACATTTATAACCATTTGTCAGTATAGTTAGTCATTTTTAGTATACTTACAGCTATAGGTTAAACTGTCTAAAGTCATATGTTTGTATATTGAGTATTTTAATGTTAAGAATGCTTTTATCCCTCCTTCACGTTATTATGTAACATTGTTTCCCAACAAATTTGCAGTATTTTTCATGGTGGTGTTTTTCGATATTGGAACTAATTTGTGCACTTGTTGAAACGACGCGTATTTTGATCCCATTATACTTCATGGCGCCGGATGTTTTGTTTTAGAAATATTTCCGGCTCTGTTGCTTTTTGGTGACAAAAATTCTGAAAATGTTCCCTATTTTATGTTATGCAGTTCGGGTCAGTACGAAATAGTGTCTCCTTCACAAATAGTTATATATCACAGATGAAGCTTCCATGCTTTCGTGCCACACTGTTTCAATGGAAGTGAATAAAATGGCCACGGGAGTACTTAGTGCCGTCATCAGGGTATGCAACAGAAAGAGCACAACCTAATTATTTCCCGCCATGTTTTGGCAGATGACTTTCTCGTATTAGTATATTTATAATCAAATATGTTAGTATATTTACAGCTATATCTTAGTATATTTACAACCAAATGACGCTGACGAAATATGAAAAAAATTATTGCAAATTATAAGTTCGACAAGTACTTGTGAAGTGAACGGTCAGGGAAAGACGTTGGCAGCACGATATGAAACATGGTGAGGCAACTAAGAATAGCAATACAAGGAAATCCGTATTCTCGTATCTGTAGCGTAAATTTTTGAAGAAAAAAAAAGAATAAAAAAGAAAGACACAATGTATAAACACAGAGATGGGACCTTAAGAGAGACAAAAGAAAATGAATACATGGAAAGAATATCAACAGATAGTGTAAGACAGAAGAACTTGGAAATAAGCTCGTAATTCTTTTTCTAATTGAAAGTCTCTGCTCTACGGGGAACTGAAAAACGAAAACAGAAGACACAAGACATTTCCCCCTTTTATTGTTTACTTAAACAAATAATAATAATAACAAATGCCGTCCGCTGTAAACTTTAAAAGATGACGACATCCTTAACATTATCATCGCCACTGAACTCTCCAACGAACATAGGCCTTCAACAAACTTATGCCAAGTCTTATTGTACCGTGCCATCAGCTTTATGTCTTCTTCTCCCTCTGTATGAATGTCTCCATTTCTCTTCTCCGTGTGTTCTTTGGTCTCACTGTACCTATCTTATTGTCATCCATATTTTGTTGTCCCTAAACTCTATCTAACCAAATTTGTGGTATGGTGCTTCATGATATGGTACATTATTAACCTAAGGGGCGTCTGGTTTGATCCTTTCGTTGCGGTCAGATGTCGTTATGTCTACGCTTTACACAATTTAAACATAGACTTATTTGCTGGGTATAATATTTATACAACTTCAAAATATTCTTGAACCAATTTGCAACAATTGTATGTGTACATTATGAGGTGTTTTCTCATTAATATATGTTTACGACTTGTTTTAAAACATTACCCACAAAAACGAAAATTGACATCCGTTTTAATACTTGGACAAAAATCCCATAAGATGCATGGGACTGAAAGAGTTAAAGTAAATATGAGTTAATACAGGAAATAAAATGGTGTATTAAATTACGGCACAAGAATCTAAAACGTTATACAAAATTCCCAGTTAAAGAGAAATCTGTTATGCGTGTATAAGCGTGTGGGAGTTTGCTAAGTTAATTATTAATGTCGTAATATTTATAAATTTCGGGTGTTATCAATGTTTATTTACAGTAAAGAAGACGATGGTTTTCTGCAATTGGTTTCATGTTGCTGTCAATCTCAAGGCACTGCATCCCCTCTATTAATCATTCTACCTGTCTTCAGTTAATTCAGCCAGTCTTTCTCGTAACAAGAACAAGGGTAATAAAGGGTTAAAAACACAAACGGATGTGAACATACTGTACGAGTAAAGCTGAAAGACGTCCCATTGGCTGGCCCAGGTGATAGTCAATGAGATGTTGAAGTCAGGCGAGTTAACAGTTAAGTTTATGTCACTTGGCGCATCACTACATGGAGTGACTGGAGAACATGCACTTGCAAGAACTGTGTCTGTAAAACATACCAAATAGTTATGGGATGCTGTAAAGTTTATACAGGGTGAGTCGAAAGTCTGGAGACATTTAGTGTTTTCTTTGTAGGTTAATGGATGGTGAGTAAAAATTTTTGAAACATCTTACGACGCGTCCATACATACTTTGGAATGCGTGTGTGCATTGAACAGGATAAAATTCGCATTGCTGCATTCTGTGATGCGCGCATTCCTTACGGTTCCTGCCTTTTGACCCACCCTGTATTATTGACACATACATATAGACAGCGGGAAAAGCCATATGAAACAAGTTTAAACTCTTAAAGGACGTTGTGGCTTTCCCATGTTAGTTGTAAAGTTTGAGAGTTGGATCTTTCCAGCTTTTTAAAGTATGATAATGATAAACATAGTTTTAAAATAAAACAAATAAGAATTAATAAAATATAACATTAGTGCAACAGGAGACAAACAATTAGTCCAAATATACCATCCCCGGAAACTGGCCTGTGGTCAAGAATGCCTTGTGGTAAATCGGCCCCGAATACTTGCTTATCGTCCTAAAAAACTTGTCCCAACAGAGAACCTAAACCCGAGATCCTTTGGGTCACACAGTGAGGATTAACTTATGAAATATTTAATTTAAAATAGTCAGTGTCGTGTAAAAATTCGAAACGATGAGGAGAGAATGTACTGGACTATCTGAGTATGTTGCACACTAACGACATAACCCATCGAACACCCGGAAATTATCATTATCCTCTATCAGATTCCCAAGGAGCATATGCCTTCGACAAACTTATGCACAATCGTCATGTCCCGTGTAAGCAGCTTCAGCTCTTTCTACGTCTTCCTCATTATTTTTCATTTCTGTCTCCATGTATCTTCTCCATGCATCTTCTCCATGTATCTTCTCCAAGTATCTTCTCCATGTATCTTCTCCAAGTATCTTCTCCATGTATCTTCTCCATGTTTCTTCTCCAAGTACCTTCTCCAAGTATCTTCTCCATGTATCTTCTCCAAGTATCTTCTCCATGTATCTTCTCCAAGTATCTTCTCCATGTTTCTTCTCCAAGTACCTTCTCCAAGTATCTTCTCCATGTATCTTCTCCAACTATCTTCTCCATGTATCTTCTCCATGTATCTTCTCCAAGTATCTTCTCCATGTATCTTCTCCATGCATCTTCTCCATGTATCATCTCCGTGCATCTTCTCCATACATCTTCTCCATGTATCTTCTCCATGTATCGTCTCTATGTATCTTCTCCATGTATCTTCTACATGTATCTTCTCCAAGTATCTTCTCCATGTATCGTCTCCATGTATCTTCTCCATATATCTTCTCCATGCATCTTCTCCATGCATCTTCTCCGTGTATCTTCTCCATGAATCTTCTCCATGCATTTTTATATTTACCTCTGCTTCTTGTACCCTGGGAATTCTAGACCAAGGACTGCCTTTTACTACTGTTATTAGGTTTCCTCAATATGTATCCTATTCATCTCCAGCGTCTTCTTCTCATCTTGTTCCACTGTCACTTGTCTGGTTCTTGTCATCTCTTGTTCCACTGTCACTTGTCTGGTTCTTGTCATCTCTTGTTCCACTGTCACTTGTCTGGTTCTTGTCATCTCTTGTTCCACTGTCACTTGTCTGGTTCTTGTCACTGTCACTTGTCTGGTTCTTGTCATCTCTTGTTCCAATGTCACTTGTCTGGTTCTTGTCATCTCTTGTTCCACTGTCACTTGTCTGGTTCTTGTCACTGTCACTTGTCTGGTTCTTGTCATCTCTTGTTCCACTGTCACTTGTCTGGTTCTTGTCATCTCTTGTTCCACTGTCACCTGTCTGGTTCTTGTCATCTCTTGTTCCACTGTCACTTGTCTGGTTTTTGTTGTTGTTGTTGTAATCAGGTCTACATTAGTGATCTTGTCATACCACTTCAATCCTTCTATTCTAGGCAAGCAGCCATTTATGAAAGTTTATAATTTCTTAGTTGTATTTGTTGCTGTCCGTGTTTCAGAGCCGTACAGTTGGACTGACTTGACATTCACAGGAGATTATGAAGAGACATAATTATATATGATAGTCAATTAACATTTGATGGTGATCTTTCTTTCCATCATCTATGGCAGCGGTTTTCAACTTGTGCGCCGCGGCGCCCTGGGGCGCCATGACTGACGGTCAGGAGCGCCGTGGGTGGGCGTGGATTTTTTTCGCATTTAGCTGTAAAGAAAACACAGAGCTGTGGGAAATTTTATTTTTGGTGTTTGTCAACCTGCGTGACCCTATAAAATTTCACTTTTTATGTTGGCCAGCCTTTACCAAGTAATTTATATAACATCTCTGTAGCCGTGTCGATATCTGCTTTGATGGCCTCTGCTGGAATGCCATCAGGTCCAGACGCTTTTCCATCTCTTAGAAGCTTTATGGCTTTCTTTATTTCTTCCTTCGTTGGTCTTTCACCGTTAATTTGTAGCTCTTCTTCTGCTGGCTGAATGTCCGGGGGGTTTTGTGGAGCTGGTCTATTGAGAAGGTCCTCAAAATATTCTGTCCGCCTCTTCATTTGCTCTTGTATATTGCTGAGCAGTTTTCCATTCTTGTCTTTTATGAGGCAACTTGTTTGCTTGTATTTCCCTGTCAGCTTCTTTGTGCTGTTATACAGTTCTCTCATATTTCCTTTGGCTGCAGCATCTTCTGCCTCTCTTGCCAACTTCCTCTTGTCTCTTTTGATACTTCTTGTAACTTCTTTGTTTGCTTCTGTGTACACTTCTTGAACCTTGGCTTTGGAACTTCTGGTTTTGCTTGTGTTTAAATCTGCTTTCTTGTTTTTTCTGTCTTTTATCTTATTGACGGTTTCTGTTGTTATCCATGCTTTTTGTTGTCGTTCCCTTTTCCCCAGTATTTCTTCACATGTCTCATTCCATACCGTTTTGATTTGCTGCCAATAGTCTTCTGTATTCTCTACATCTTCCAGCTGTTGGAGCACTTGGAATTTGTTGGATATTGTGACCGCAAATTTGTCTCTTGTTTCCTGATTTCTTAGATGTCCTACATTAAATTGTTGTCTATAATTTTGCATTCTTGCATATCTCTTGAGTTTCATTTTTACTTTGGCTATCAGAAGGTGGTGATCTGATGCCACATCTGCTCCTCTATATACCTTTACATCCTGCAATGATGATCTAAACTTCTTGTTTATGCATATATGATCAATCTGATTTTCTGTTCTGTGGTCTGGTGATATTCATGTTGCCTTGTGTATTCTCTTATGTGAAAACATGCTTCCTCCTATAGCCAGTTGATTTGAAGCACAGAAGTTTGAAAATAGTTCCCTATTTTCATTCATTATTCCTAGCCCCTGTTTTCCCATGACTTCTTCAAAGCCGGTGTTGACTGTACCTATCTTTGCATTCATGTCACCCATCAAAATTGTGATGTCTCTTCTTTTTACTTTTTCCATAATTTCCTGTAGTCTAGTATAAAATGCTTTTTTCGCAGACTCTTCTTTGTCATTAGTTGGTGCATAACATTGGATGACATTTACATGTATTTTCTTTTTAGCTGTTTTAAAAGTAGCTGTTATTATTCATGATCCAACGGCTTCCCATTCAATGAGTGCTTTCTGTGCTTCTTTAGATAACATAAGAGCTATCCCTTCACTGTGGTGTGAACTTTCGTGTTCATGTCCTGAGGACAGCACCAATTCACCTGTGATGAGTTTCTTCCTGTCTACCCCCTTCCACTTTGTTTCACACAGTCCCAGAACCTCGATTTCATATTCCCTTATCTCTGCTGCTACTTGTGCCACTTTCCCTTGTTCGTTTAATGTCCGAACATTCCAGGTGCCAAATCTGGAAGTTCTCCTAGAAGAAAGAAGGTTAGTCAGTAACACAGACTCCTTTCGGCTTTCTCTGTGTTGCATCATACGCCTCCCTGCGAGAGGACCTTCCCCTGTCTTGGATGGCTGTGTTTTATTTTCCTTAATTGGCATGTCTATATTTGTTGAAGTTTTTTGTGGTTTAAATTTTTTACAGGATGGGGTAACCGGCTCCATTCCCAACCCTCCTTAGTCGCTTTCTACGACATGCTTGGCAGGGAACAGTGTTACTATTCTTTGCTCCCCTTTCGGGCCCCGGTAACACATGGGTGGAATAATTATATAGGAACATATCTAAATTAGGGTGGCATATAATCTGCACTCATGATGTATTTGAAAAGTCTGCTATTGGATGAATATGGACTACTGTAAGCTTGTTTTTTTGTACGTCGTGTGGAAGATTATTCCACAGATGAGCAGCAGAAAAAGTTAAACTTTTTTTGAATAAGTCGATAGAATGAAAAAAAAAAAAATTACAAAAACACACAAATATTAATACGTCTTCCAAAGAGAAAAGACAAGAAAACCCTACGTTGCTTCCACAAGGCCTTCGTCAAGGATAGACAAACAAGAGACAGGAGGGAAAGAAAGTGAGAATTAAGTGGAGAACATGAAACTACAGAAACAATTGAAAAATACTCCCTTATGTGTTGTCACATGTTGGAGCAAAGATGGCTGCCACAAAGTCGAGCGTAGGCTTGGGCAGACAAAAGAAGAATACTTAATGAGAAGTCACTATAACTGTCTGAAAATACAGAGGGAAGACAAAGATTGTGAGAATAAATGCAACAGACGATAGCCAGATTAAACTGGGAGATATATCCCGACAAGAGATAGAGAAATAATGTTATTATCAGTTCCCAGAAAATTATTAGACAGATTCATATTGGAGAGATTAAAATAAGCTAGATCCCGACAGCTGACAGAAGAACACAATTTCTTTACAATTTAAATTATCTACATAACCACATTGTCTTCATAACACTTACCTATTTTAAACGTGTGTGAATTTTCTGACCCAAGCACAGGCAGTACTGTCAGAAAGTAAGCCAGTAGTGTTGTTCTCATGTTCATATAGCTTCCAAACACTTGCCACAATTCCAGACCGGGATATTAAAAGCTTTTTTTTTAAATAACTAACCTCGATTATCCACTTTCTGTCTGAGGATGTCTCTATGCATTAATTATAACCCTTAAATGTATTAAACTGTCAAGTTATTGAACACTATCGGATACTAACTAGCTTGCTAAATGGGGCGGTTTTCACCATTCTCCTCCTTACCGACTGTATATTGTGTTATGAGAACTACACCAGTAGCCAATAGAAACTTAATCCAGTTAATTCTAAGAAATATCTCATGGATCTGGACTTTGCTCTTGAAGTTGATCTAGCATCCCACAATCAACACCTGATGCAGACAAAATGAGAATAATAAATGAGAATACACTTCAGCGAGTTCCGAAAATACTAGAAAATGAGATAGAATATAAAATAACTGATAATTTTTTTTTAAATTGATAATAACAACAGTGGCAGATAATAATTAAAAAAAAGGTCCCCACAAGGTGTGAACTCGTACGCATTTCTTGGCAGAAAAATAGATCACGTTTGAGGAGTTTACACTGACATCAAGAATAAGAAGGCATGAGGGACTGTTGTTGCATTGGTAATAATAATAGTGCCTTCAGTTATAACTGACTACGGGAATGCGCCCCTGAGGTGATAGCCCTCAGCTGCTTATTTTCCTGGTGTTACTTTCGACGTTTTCTCCTCTCTTCTGCTTGCAGTGAGAGCTTCCCTTGGCCCAATCTGAGGTGGCGCCGTAGAGAGCAACGCCACTTGATGCGATCGGCAGCTTCATCCTCCCAGGTTGCTGGATTTATGCCCAGTGCCCTCATGTCTCTCTTCAACACATCTCTGAACCTCAGCTGCGGTCACCCAACTGTTCTTTTGCCATCTGCCAGTTGTCCGCAGAAGATATCTTTCGGGATGCGAGCATCTTCCATCCATTGGTAAATATATGGAAATAGAAGGGATCGTGTTTTACGCACACATTAGAATGTTAAACTCAAATATTAAGCACATTCAGCGCTGACAGGTCCCGGGCGACAAGAACGAAAATCAAAATTTCTGAAAAAGGTGCTTGCCACCGAATTATGGTAATGACTGCCGAATGAATCGATCAACAAATCTGCCATATTGGCGTATACATCCGCATATAGTGTGGCAGATTATGATAATTGATTTCATATATCTATTTTCTTTATCTTCATTTTTCTTTTTACCTAGCTTCGCCTACGCCTGTTGGGCTAACTTAAACCTCCTATTACTCAGAATTCTGTCCCGCTTTTCTGGTATTTATCTGGTTCTTTTTGTCAGCTCGACATCAGTGATCCTGTCATACCTCATTAATATTCAGATTTTGGCAAGAACCGTAGATATTTTATTGTACAAAGTAGCGAAGCCTCATAGATTGCATGTCCTCGATGGTCGTACAGGACACATATTTACGTAGCCAAGCAATGTAATTAGGCAATTTCGATTGACAGAGTTGTTTCAGCGCTGGTCTGTCGCGGCAAACGTGCTAGGTTCGATGCCCGATATCGACACGCTCCAGTCTACCCAGATATAAACGGGGGCCTTTCTTTGCTCTTGAGTTAGGGAAATGAAACGCAGCGAGGAAGGGAACTTGTCACCCCCACCTCTCGACGCTGGACCTAATACAGGGAAGTCTCTAACACTTCTCTCCTCTACAGCATTATCTGCAGCAGGACTACATTTACCTTTACAAGCAGATCTATCTGTCTGTTCACACAACCACTGCTACTAACCAGGTGCTTTATGTCGTATATTTTTGATAGGGTAATTAAGATCAATTTTGGCCCAGCCTGAATAGGACTAGAACAGGTGATAGCTCAGTGAGAGATCAGGTAAAGAAATAGATTTTCACGAGTGAAATGGGAAAAGGTAAAATCTGTCCCTGGATATGAAAAATAATCTATCCAGCCTATCGGTTACGACTGAGATTCTTAGATCAGACAGACCTTCCTATAAATATATATCGTTTGACATATTATTTAATAGTTTTACTCACAACCAAATTATTGTATGGAGGCGAATCATGGGAAAAATACTTATAATTAAGAAGGTAGAAGTAAATTGTGATCACTTTGAATTGATATACATGGTGCATCTGCTAGCACGCTTATCTGAAACTGTCTATCGTCCCCATTTGTGTCATAAGAGGGGTATGGATAGAAAATACAGGGATTGCGTTTGAATTCATTGCAGGTTTAATCCTTTAACAAAAGTCTCAAAATCAGAAGAGGCTGCTCTTACAAAAGTTGCAACGTATGCAGTGCCAGTTGGTGATAGCAGGCCCGTCATCACGTTCGTAACTATTGGAACGAGTTCATCTGAATGATATATCCAGCCTATAAGGGAGCCATCTGCAGTGACGAAGATAAGTTGCTTAATGCAACTGTACAGCTTATTCAGATTCAATAAAGACATATACGCTTCAGTTTGTGATGACTAAACTAGTAGAGTGTTTCTATAAACTTATAGTAATAATAATAAACAATCCTACAAGTGAATGATCAAGCAAGTGAAAGTTGTCTACAAGATGATAGACATTTTGACCCAAGAGAAAAACATTTGTTAACTATTATTATTTATTTAATGTTGTAAAATATTTGAGTTTAACACTTTTCAAACAGAAAAGAGAAACTGTTTAATTAAATTGTAAATATTCACCAGAAGACTTTCTTAGATTCTTTAAGTTGAATTATAGTTCTTGTTGGTGAATATAGTTATATAAATTACCCCTAGCAGAGTCAGAACCATATTAAATACCATAATCACAGAGGCTGATCAGGAGAGGTAGCAGTTAGGGACTCAGAGTACTACATCACCATCTTCTCTGGGAACTTACATAGCTTGACCCTACCTTTGTGTCTATACACCCTTACTCTCTTCAGAGAAGGGGGTATTACTAATAAGACCAGACTCTTATCTGGCACTATCCTGGTATCATCTGATACACCTTTATGTCCAGGATATCTTATTCTTTAATAACATCTAAACCTCTCGCGACAGTACTGATATACTCAGTGGAAACAAACGAGGAAGAAATGTTGTATTGGGGAAACAGGACTGTGGGAGTCGGTCGTTTTTAGCGGAGTCCTGACTCCGACACCGAATTTCATGCCATGTAATTACTCGTAGTAAAATACTGTAGTCGATTTCTAAAATTTCAAGAGTCGGAATCGCAAAATTTGTTGGCCAACTCCACAGACCTTGGGGAAAGTTACCGTATCTACATTATTACCAGTTCTTATCCACCACATTACAAGGGTGCAACTTCGTCGTAGGCAGTAGTCTTCGGGACTAGCATTTATCAGGACTTTATCGCGCTAGCTGATAGATACTAGTAGACCTCTTTAGGGTTCAGTATCTTTTTAACCCTGCAAGTGCTAACAGTCCTTTTCAAGACTAGCTCTTTTTCAGTGTTACACATTGCTAGGTGATAGAAACTAATCGTCCTTTTCGGGGCTTAGTATATTACAGCTATTGGGGTTGACAGAGTTCACCGACTTTTGAATGGAAACTGCACTGTGATATAACTGATGGACTTTGATCTAGGTTGAAAGAAACGTAACTTACCACAAGGCAAACACCTCGAGTGAAATGAACACGGAGACAGCACACTGAGTGAAGCGGACTAAAACAAAGTTGCGGTTACAAACTGTGATGCGCAAGTGTAAGAATTCAATCTTTGCATGGGAAACCTCATTTCCATCACTGCAACCTTTGAACTCCCATACTGGTTGTAAATTGATTCTAAGCAGCTAACCCAGGCTATATAGTTATGAAGATTTTAAATAAATCCGCATTTACTCATGCATTATAAATTCAGTTTTAACTGCAAACGCCTACTTATCAAATTGTTAATAAGGATAAACAGACGCGAGAGAAATAAAATATGGCTATGTTCTTACCAACAGTGCCTATTCATATTTTGATCTTATTGGAAACGAACGCTTAGAAATATACATCTCATTGATACAGGTCACACGCGCGAGTTAAAAATAGAAACATACGGCTTGTAGAAGATAGTTTCAGTATTAGCACATGTCCTGTCAGAATTGTTCAACGTACATCTTCTACCAATACTGTTGAACGTGATTTTTTGCCTGCACATTCAGCTGTTCGGGTTTTCAGTCAGCAATCGATAGAATGCAGCGATGACTTTGCAAGAAAGATACGGAACGGAATCATAGCTCACGGGAAAAAAGATGAGGTAAGCGAGACAGAAGAGATGATAACTTGCTTTTTGAACATCTCATGCGTAACTCATCACCATCATCATTTTCCTTTGCGCTTCATACAAAGCATGGAAGCACCACTGTGCCTCGTCCCTTCTCAGGAAGCCTGCTCCAAGAAGTCGCATGAATTTACAGCTGTGATTTCTTTGTCAATTTTTGTTGTTGTACATGATTAAGTTGCCAACTCGCACCCATAGCCACAAATTAGTCGGCTGATGGTGCAGAAGGCATATTCTTTCTTTTCCTCTTCTGATATTCCCGAAAACTACTTACTTACTTACTTACTAAGTCGTTCCCCTTCTACCGTGAGGTGTAGAGGTTTGGAAGAGAGAGCGCCAGATTATCCTATCGGCTGTCTTCCTCCTGGCCTTCTAAGCTGCACGGGAAAGCTTATGGAGAGAATGATCAATACCAGATTAAGTTGGCACCTCGAAGAAAAACAAATTTTACTGCACCAACAGGCAGGCTTCAGGCAGCATAGGTCTACAGAGGACCAAGTCACCTACATTGCACAGGAAATCGAAGATGCTTTCCAATAAGGAAAGCACACTTTAGCAGTCTGGGTAGACATGGAGAAAGCATTTGATAAAGTTTGGAAAGATGGGCTAAGAGTTAAAATGCTTAAATATGGAGTCTGTGGAATAATGTATAACTGGATCAGCCACTACCTAACAAACAGAACAGCTAGAGTGCAGGTGCACGGACAGTTAAGCAAAAAGACTACAATGGAACATGGAGTTCCACAGGGTGGGGTACTTTCCTCAACACTCTTCCTCATATATATAAATGATATAACAGAAAACATCCACAAGAATGTCCACAACTCTCTCTATGCTGATGACCTGGCCATGTGGACTTCAGAAGAATACATCACCACAGCAAGAGTGCGCATGCAGGATTCACTGCTAGCCCTTGAAAGTTTGTCCAGAAAGTGGTTGCTCAAAATAAATGAACAAAAAACTACACACACTATTTTTACCTTGTCAAATAAACCACAGCAAGCAAAGCTGCAACTAAATGGGCAGGCAGTACGAGAAGATGAAACACCAACATACTTAGGAATCACACTAGACCGCCGAATGGCGTGGAAATCACAGATAAACAAAATACAGCTAAGGGCAAAACTTCGCATGGCCATCATGAAAAATTTAGCTGGTACCACATGGGGTGCTGATGAGAATATCCTCAAAAAGCTGTACACAGGCAGAGTCAGACCTGCTATGGAATACGGCATCACAGCTTGGTCGACGGCAGCAAAGTCAAATTTTGACAGAGTAAACAGACTCCAAAACCAAGCAGCACGTATTATAACAGGGGCCCTAAAGTCCACACAAATCAACCATATGGAAAGCATTATAGGGCTACAGTCAATGGAGGATAGACGTGACAGCAGAGTCCTAAAACAAGCTGAAAAATTTAAGAGACTCGAAGGACACCCCATGTTCCAAAGAATGAATAGGCTAGGAAGAGGCAGGCTCAAGCGAACTAACTTTGTAGCCCAAGCAAAAGAAAAAATTAGCAAAACTACCATGCTAGCAAGCTCAGTTGCAAAGAAAATCCCAACAAGCTCAACTATCCCACTGTGGAAAATAAGATGCTTTCCTGAGTTAAAATCTGATATTCCAGGCATTGAAAGTAAGGGAACACAGACAGAAACACAAAGAAAGTGTATAGCAACCAAGCATATTGACCGAAAATTCCCAGCAAAGCTTTGGACACATGCATATACTGATGGTTCAGCAAAAAATGCAGTTGAAAATGGGGGTGCCGGCATCCTTATAAAATTAAAGAATAGAATCCACTCTATGGCAGTTGCCACTGGCAAATACTGCAATAACTTCATTGCTGAAGCAGAAGCCCTGAAATAGGCAGCTGAAACTCTTATTGAATGCAAAGCACAGGCAGAAAAACAGATAGTAATCTTTACAGATGCCCTCTCAGTAATATCAGCGCTGAAGAGCCATCAAACAAAAGGATTGAAAGATCTGATAATCTCCCTTGAAAGACTGGCCAAATGCTTCAACAAGTGCACTATCCAGTGGATACCTGCCCATTGCAACATACCAGGAAATGAGGAGGCAGACAAACTTGCTAAGGAAGGAGGTGCCTTACAACAAAATGATATAGAGACAACTTACGCAACGGCAAAGACTACTATAAAGGCTACATTCAAGTCCAAATGGGAAAGAGAGCACCCGGGCCATTTGAAAAATGATGCATATCATCAACTATCCAGGAAAGAACAGGTCATCATTTTTCGGTTACGCACTGGACACAACAGATTGAGATACCATCTATACCACAAATACAAAATTGGTGCAACAGATCTCTGCACCTGCGGTACCAGCCCGATGACGGTCGAACACCTCCTGCAGTATTGCCCAACCTACAGTAATGAACGGAGTAGGATATGGCAACAACCCACTTCTGTCAACGAAAAACTGTTTGGAGATGTCGGGAACCTTGAGTTGACTACTGCCTTTATTAGAGTCATAAATGTGGAAGTCTGAAGGCGAATGAGGAAGAAGAAGAAGAAGAATCATGTTTTGGCTTAGAATTTTGGCATGCTCTGTTAGCGGTTTCTACACAGATTTGTGGCCGTGTACATAGTTGTTCCTTTGGAAACAGGCTATACTCCAACAAGACGGAGGAAGCACAGACTACCCCATAATTTTATATTTTATGAGAAACAGAATATAAAAAATTATAGTGTCACATATTTAGGACAGAGTCGCTTCCACACGCCATTTCTAATAATTGGGTGATTTCCCCTGACCAATCGGATAGCTCAGATTTACCCCGGGGAATATAGAACAGGACGCCATCTGGCAGTAGAATGAAAGAGCGCAACTCAAGAGGTCGTATCTGGTCCAGCTCTACATATTTCTTAGTTTGAGGAAGTCAACTTCATACATTTATTTTAAAATGTGCATTTCAGGACATTGAGTGGTTTTATATTTCTTACTTGCGTAAGTAGTGACTATCATTCAATGTATATTTTGAATAGAGCTCCCAACCCTAGTCGCAGCAGAACTAGGTTCGAGGATTTGAGTCAATTTGCAAAAAAACTAGTCTTACACCTCAAACCGTGTAGAGCAGAAAATATCCTTGTGTTGGAAAGTATTTAGCTCAAGGAATACTTATGATGATAAAGAAAACAAGGACAAATCTGAAGAGATGGGTAAATGTCGTCGAACCTAAGATAAGACGGTAACTTAAAGGAAGGAACACGGTGGAATGAGAAAGTTCGCCATATTTGACAGTTGAGTAGGCCTATGAGACGAAGATGCAAAAAAGGGATTTTTGGCATCGATGAAAGCATCTGATGAGATGTTAAAACTTTATTATGCTTATTATTGTAAAAATGTTCTGAATTCCAGACTTTGTTGAAATTTAAGTTTCATGCTGAAAGATATTAAAAGTTTTGTATGAAATCGAACGCTGTTGAAAAGGTGAATTACTACAGTTTTGAGATTAAGCTAAGAAATCTATCCATTTCAATTAAATTCGCTACATCAACACCTAAGAGAAGAAAATCGAACCTGGTAACACAAATTTAGGAGAGAAATCTAGATCTCTGGTGATTAGGCCAGTTAAACATCTGCTCTCTGTAAAGTAAACTGAAAATACTGCATATACCGGCACTGCCACATGATGGTGATATGGTGCCGTTCCAGTCCTAAGGAACACCTGCCCCGGCCACATGATGGTAATATGGTGCCCGTGACCACTTCTCTTTGATAAAGCGAATAACTAGCGATCATAGACCATGGACGATTTACTACATAATTTTCAACAGCTTGGTGTGGAACAACAACAACCACAGAACCAACCCGTAAATACACAACCACTGCAGCCCCAGGACAGACAAAATATGGAAGGACCAACAATAATAGCGCTACGGCAAATTACTGAAACCCTACAGAAAAATGACAACTACGCGAAATTCACACAGGTTAGATCCATTGTTCAGCCGTTCGATGGAAACAAGAAAAAATTCAGAAGATGGTTGTCCGACATGGAAAAATTTGCGGCACTAGCAGAGGCAACAACAGATGAAGAGAAAAAGAAAATCGCTCTGTTAGGTTCTGATTCGTACGTGACTGATTTTTTAAGAAGGAGGTCCCAGCAGTACCCCACAGAAACCTACGAGTCCCTAAAAAAAGAGCTCACCCAGAGATATGGGGAAATCATAGACAAAATGCATGCTTGGTCAGTCCTTAGAAGCATGAAACAGGAAAGAGATGAATCGGTACAACTTTTTGGAGATCGATTCCTCAATATGGCAGAAGAGGCGTTTTGCGGAGAATCCCTACCACACCTGATGTAGAAATACAGTTAGTGGGGATATTTGCCGATGGCCTTAGAGCGGAAAATATCAGAAGGCATCTTATTAGAAAAGACACCAAGACTATTGCTGAAACAATCCAAGCAGCAATACAGGAGGAAAATCTTCACCGAAGGTTCCAACAAAGAGCAGGTAGGGAACCCCGACCAGAAAATAGGGACTATGATGAGCATGAGCCTATGGAAGTTGACCATACCAGGAGGCAATGGACTCGCCCACGACAACGAGATGATAGGCCCCGCAATTATAGACCCTCCACACAGAGGCAAAACGACGTCAATAATGTCAGTACAAACGGATGCTTTACATGCGGTAGGCTCGGACATGGTTACAAGTCCTATAGAGCAAATTACAATCATGCACCATTCAGAAGAGGAGGTTACCAACCACAACAACCCGCACCACCCCCACGTGATTACACCAGAAATCAGTATACCAGAGGCGCACCTCAACCCCTCATGCGTCAGGGAAACGGCCGCGCCACTCACTAAACAGGACCGTTAGTGAGGGCAACAATCACAGAAACTGGTCCAAAACAAAAGAAACAACACAGAACAGAAATTGTCAAGTGGGCCCATCCAGTAAAATACAATATGAAGAAATGTTGCATGATGGAACTAAAATACATCCGGACCCCAGTTCCTGCATCATGTCTATACAGGGCCAACAATATAGGGCACTGGTAGATACAGGAGCATCCATCAGCCTTATTAGGTTCCAGCTGTTCAAGAGGATCCAACACTTAGTACGATTTCAACCGTCCAAAACACACCTAGCTTCAGTCACGGGACAAAGACTAAATTCAGTTGGGACAGCATGGCTAAAATTTTCCTTAGGCGTAACAAATTTTGAACACCCATTTGTCATTACTAAAGGAATGTCTAGAAATCTTATCCTAGGGAGAGATTTTTTTAACAAACACAAAGTTCGAATATACTATGACCTCCAGAAAATCAAAGTCAACAATACTGTCACGTAGGGTTTATATTCATTTAATTTCCTACAACTTCTTCCTATTCTTTCACCCGAAAATTCTCTCTTTTATTATCTCTGTATTTCATTTTTTCCTGTATTTTTTTTCATCCATTCGTTTTGCGAATATTATTTTCATATAATTCGCAAACTTTACCTGTTTTCCTTTCTCATAAACTGAGAATCGCGCTAGGACGATATTACGTAGATGTCAGGGCTGCAGGGCGTCACAAGGCGTGATAAGTCGGTTCGCTGAACACAGGACGTAGCAAATCGTCTACATTCTCACCGAGCGCGCGAGCTTCTTCTCGGCATAAGTCCCGGTGAGGTGTGATACTTTACATCTGCACCGGTCAGTATCCAGACATTTGTCTGGAAAATCCCAAACTGACACGACGCTCACGGTGGGCCATGGTCAGCTGTAGTGTGAAAACTGTCCTGCAATGGAGTCAGGCTGTCTGGGATTTGAAACTGACACGCGTACATCGTGGTCAGTAGGTGACAGTTACGACACGCGTTAAGCGGACGTAAATGTTGGGAGTAGGGGAGATAATTTCGCTTGGCGAAGTAAGTTTGGGCCCTTTGTCTGATTTTAAGATATTGGCCAAGTTTGAAACTTTAATTTCATTCTCGCTCATAGACTCCACAGTAGATAGGTCGCTCGAAAACAGAATAGCTGTTAGCGAAGATCTCAGTTTGTTTCGGCAATTTGTCGAACTTCTAGACTTCCAGAAATATTTTCAGCATTTTTATTCTTAAGTTGTGCGACTACCTGTAATTCTGTGGTTGAGGTAATTAATATGATAGATATATAGATTTTGTGAGTGTTAAAGTGTTAAATCGCTTAATTCATTTTAAATCTATTTCTTTAGCGCAGAAGAGAAATAAAGTGGTAGGCTATTATATTTTCTAGGGAAGCATTCAGTGGAAAGCAGAATAAAATTAAAATTTCTAGCTTATAACGGCAATTGTAGCTATTTATAAATTTAATTTAACTGCTAATACTCAGTCGAGTGTATTTTTCTAAACTAACGTATAAACTCTAGAATCGAGCCTCATGAATGATGACGGGATACGCACGTGTTCCTAATTCATTAGGATTGCTGATTTTTAATTATAACTTACGTCACGGGAAGTTTAAATGATAAGCAAAGCTCTCTGCTTGCAAGTTTAAATGTAAGTTTTAACCAGTACAGATTCTGTTTATTATATTATATGTGTTATTTTTCCTCCACACAGTGAAAGTTTTGGGGTGACCCTAACTTTACCAGCACCTAGTAGTAGTTTCCATACTTGTGAAGAAATAGACAGTCCTTATTTTGAACCACGTGGGTTTTCTCAAGTAACACTGATCTGACGGTGCAAGTTAGACAGAAATACTAATATCCCTATAACGGGTTTTCAAAGACTGTAATGATAAATACTGGACCTTGGAGCCAGCACTTAATTTCTTCTAGAAACTCTATATAATTTGCTGCCTGGTGGCGTGAATATTAACAATCATTTCCCGACTAGATTATATCTTGTGGACAAATCTGTGGTGTGACTAAAGTGAATCCTATACTGAGGGAAGGCACCGACCTGACATTCATCATTTTTTTTGAAACCTACGCTATTGACACTGTGCTCTGCTAACTCCCGCGCCTGGAATAATTGTTAGGTGACTTAATCAGACATTTGAACAAATTTGCATACCCAAGTAGTCGTTCCCGGAGACTCCAAGTTAAATACGTCTTTTGGAACTGGGGACTTCTTGGCAGAAGACTGCATTTTTTGAGTCTGTGTGAAAATCTAAAATCAATGTGTTCCAAGAGGCAGCAAGCAAAGTCGTGAGTACAAGTATGATAAGCCATGGCGGAATGAATGAGTGTACGCTGGTTTGAGTGATATTTTTCACTATTTTATCTTTGACACCCTGTTGCTGTCCTAATTTTTTTTTCAATCTGCATAATTTGTTGCTAAGGCTAGAGTTCTTGTGTTTTTGTCTTAGGTTAAATCAGATTTTTTTCAAACTCTGTGCATATAATTACGAGATAAAACATAGAAAAACTCTTAGACTCAAACCCTATGTATCTGTGACTCGGGCGCCATCATCTGTTCTCTTAACGGGGCCGGGCTAAACCTAGAGTTAACACTATAACGGGGCTATCATCCTTGCAACATTTCCTTGATTTTTTATGACTATGTGTATATGTATTTTCCTTGATGTACTTTCTTTGATGTTGTGAGCCGATTTTTCCTGATAATAAAATCGCTCTTGAACTTAATAATCGTGTTTGGTCAGCTCGTTCTAGATAATATATATATCATTGTTATAGTTTTCCCACGTCTGTGTGTTTACCTGTCGTCACGTGTATGTGCGTGCCTGTGAGTGATAGAAATATACGTAATATGTATATTGGTGTAGTCTGTCTGACGCTGTAACAACTGTTGTAGAAGATAGGTGAGAGAGAGAAGAATTCTTTTCGCTTTCAGAGACAGCCACTATATCAAATCTACCATCTCACGTGTATGGAAATTCTATTACCTTTCACTAACTCTCACTGAGTCTATCACCTATTCAAACCTATTCAGAAGGGACCAAACCTAGTCTTAATTCTCCTATCGGAAATCTACGACAAATACATACATAGATCTCCAGGACGATATCCACATAGCGTCTTTGGTAAGGATTACAGCTCCCATAACGGTGGCTCTAAACTCCCTGGTCATAGCAAAAGGCAGAGTAAAAAATTCTGAGTACATAACACCAGGGCAATCAATTCAAATACAGCCCCTAGCAGAAGAAAGCATTATTGATGACCCATTGTTGCAAATTACAGAGGGAGTCGCTGAAGTCTCGAAGGCTAGAGATTTCCCCATCATGATATTGAATATGTCAGGAAAAACTACCACTATAAATAGAGGCACAATTGTAGCACAAGTGGATACGTCAACGATAAGACAGACTAAAACCAATAGAGACCATCCACAAATTGTCTCAACCACCCCCACTGGACATAATGCACGAAATCGCAGCACAAATAACCATAGTACATGGAAAGTAAACAGTTATAAGGCTTATGCAGAAAAAGGCAGCAACATCAGTCACAGCTATGTTACACCACAGCATACCCTACCCAGATGGCAGAAACGAACCAGTCCATACATAAGAAGAGAAAGGCCACAGTATGAAAATGACTATAATTACTCATTCTTGCGCCCCAGCACACCAAGAGAAAAGATGAAGTGCTGTATATCACAGAGTAACAGAGAAACAGAAATTGTCTTGCCAGGAGGATATCCAAAGCGACAAGACAGTGATACATGCCCCATGGAGTATCAATATAACTCAAAAACAGGTGGATATGATAAAGTCCCAAAACCAATTGAAATTTCCGAAGAAAAGGAAGAATTCTTATATGACTATACCACAGGAGGATACTATAGCAGCAAAGTTGGAAACAGAAAGAATGAAAAATTTTCGCCCAGGAAAAGAAGACAGCCCTATAGCACAAACAGAAGAAATACAGTAACGTACGCGGATAAGCGCAGTTACGGCAGAAATAATCAGAAAAAATGGCACAACAACGACTACCCCAGAAATATAATAAGAAATGAATATACAGTAAATGCAGTGACAAATGGAAATGCACACAGCACATGGCAGAGGAAACAGTACCAAGCACAACCCAATGAACGGCAAAGAACTACGCAAAAGAAAGCCACATACCAGGAGCAGAGATTTTCACAAGATGCAAGAAAAATGTCCCAAAATTATGGGAATGAAACGGAGGCATCAAGACAGACCAGAGATATCATAGCAGATCATAAATACAGAGAGAGAATAGCTCAGTTACTTGCAACCCTGAATGCCACAGAAGATAATAAGCAACGTTTGAAAACGTTTGTAGAAAAGCACCAAGATGTATTCGCACTCAATGACATGGAATTAGGCAGAACTAACACTGTCACAATGGACATTCAAACAACCACAGAGGAGCCAATACATATGAAACCCTATCATACGCCCTTGAAAAATAGAGAACTCGTGGAAAGGTCTATAAATGAAATGCTACAGGCAGGAATCATCGAAAGATCCCGTTCCCAATGGTCCTCACCCATAGTGATCGTAACAAAGAAAGACGGCTCTAGTCGCTTTTGCTGCGACTACCGTGCCCTTAACAAAATCACAAAAGTCATTTCCTACCCCCTCCCCAGGATAGACGATCTACTTGCGACGTTAGGAAAGTCTACATACTTTACCACACTTGATGCAAGGTCAGGTTTTTGGTGCATCCCCATGACACCTGAGGCAAAACAGAAATCCACATTCTGTTCACATATGGGAAGCTTTTTTTGGAATGTTATGCCATTTGGTCTAAAAGGATCTCCAGCAACATATATGTCACTCATGGATGAAGTGTTAAAGGGTCTACATCCATTTGCCCTGGCATACATAGACGATATCCTGATACATACCGCAGGCACGATGGAAGACCACCTCCGCAAGGTTGAAACAGTGTTTGATAGACTCAGGCATCACCAAATAAAGTTAAAACTGTCGAAGTGTGAGTTTCTAAAGACAGAAACAAAATATTTAGGCTTTGTCATCAATAGACATGGCGTCAGACCTGATGAAGATAAAGTCAAAGCCATAAGAGAAATGCCTAGCCCCAAGACGGTGAGACAAACACGCTCATTTATTGGTAAAATAGGGTACTATAGGCGCCACATCATCAATTTCTCCAGAGCAGCAGAGCCTTTGATAGCCCTTACCCGCAAGTATGCACGCTTCAAATGGACAGAAGACTGCCAGAGATCCTTTGAATATCTAAAAAATGCCCTAACCACCATCCCACTGCTTGGACATCCAGATATTTCTCAGCCCATGATACTATACGCCGATGCCTCAGATAACGCAATTGGTGCATGTTTGGTACAACCAGTACTAGAAGATGAAACACCCATCCTACCAAACATTCCCAATGAGAAACCCATTGCATTCCTATCCCACGCATTGTCAAAGTCACAAAAACGGTGGACCACCACTGAGAAAGAAGCATATGCTATTCACTATGCAGTACAAAAGTTTGACTTTTATGTCAGAGGAACTAAACTCATTATAAGAACTGATCATCAACCTTTGGTTAACTGGCTCACCAAAACACAAGAACAGCCAAAGAAGTTACAGACATGGGCAATGAATTTGCAGTCCTACGACACCACTATCGAACATATCCCAGGCGAAATGAACACCTGTTCAGACCTCTTATCCAGGATTAAATATGATGATGAAACTGAAGTGAAAACAAATAGAGTCAAAAATGATGGCACATCCTCAGAGATTGACGATAATGCTAAAGAAATTAATGAAATTACTTCATCAAGTCGAAGAAGTACCTCAGATTCTGCCACTCAAGTAGAAGAAGAAAGCCAAGATATGTTTGACATGAGAGTAGAACAAGCGAAAGATGCAGAAATTGTCAAGCTGCTCACATACGTGAAAGAAAACCCAACAAAAAGTAAAGATTTTACAGTACACCCAACGGATGGAGCTCTATACTATATTGATCAGAAACAAGAAGGGACACTAAGAAAAGTCATTCCAGCACATCTAGTCCCAGAAGTATTGCTACAGTTTCATGATAACAACGGGCACATGGGAAGAGACAAAACAATTGATGTCATAAAGAAAAGGTATTATTGGCAAACTTTCTACAAAGACATTACAGAATATGTAGCCACCTGTAGAACATGTAAATTGAGGAACATGAAGCCACATTTAATTCCCCTTCAAGAAATGCAACCTTCCCATTACCCCATGCAAACAGTAAGCATTGACTTATCAGGTCCTTACCCACTCACCCAATCAGGCAACAAATACCTCCTGCACATAGTTGACCAATACTCTGTTTGGCCAGAAAGTTACCCACTCAGTGATGCCACATCGCAGTCCATCACGCAAATTTTTTTACAAGAATTCATTCCCAGGCATGGCTGTCCAAAACGAATCATTTCAGACAACGGTAAACAGTTTATCGGTAACCCATTTAAAGCCACCTTACACCAGCTGAATATTGAGCATACTACAACCACTTATTATTGCCCAAATGCAAATGGCAGAAATGAACGCATGCACGCCACCCTACATGATATTATTAGCAAATATATCAAGGGGAACCACCAATACTGGGACCTATACATTAACCAAGCTCTTGAAGCCATCCGAGTAAACGTGAACGATACCACAGGAATGTCACCCTTTCTCATGCTATACGGAAGAGAACCAAACTTTCCGTTAGACAACCTACTTCGCCCACAAAGAAAATACATGGGAGAAGACCCCATCGAAATAATCCTTCAAGAAAAGTATAAAGCTCACCAGATTGCACAACGAAATACGCAGAAGGCATTTCACAAGAAACAGAAACAACATGATAAATCAGCCAAGCTACCAACGTACAAAATAGGAGACAGAGTATACTACAAGAAACATGTACGCAGTTCAAAATTCGATGACCGATGGTTAGATGGCTACAAAATCATGAAACAAACTACGCCTGTAAACTTCATTATTTGGAATGAAGAGAAACAACACCAAACAAAAGCTCACGTAAAACAAATCAAAATTGATAATCACCGGCCCATTCCGCCTCTGACGACAAATACAAGACCAGTCAGAAAGGCCACCCTAAATTATAATCCATCCAGCACAGATTCGTCTGACATATCAGAGTCAGAGACGACAGACTCTGAATTTTACCAAGACGACCACATACCCAGACCACCCACAGATGAAATACATCGAGCAAGACAACAACGAGACTCGTCCGAAAGCGAAGAAGATATCCCACCACTTGAATTACGTAATAGACTACAAGACAGAGACCTGCGCATTAGAAATGAAGAAATCATGCCTCAGACGTCACACGATGACAACAACCAAGCACCTTATATCCACACTCAAACTTACTCCCGCAGTGATAAATCGTCAGCTGATACCTATCACACCCCCAGTTCAGGCAGTTCTAGTTTTAACACTAGTGAAAACCAAACACTGCTATACCACAAGAACAAGATTGCTCGTTCAAAACAATCAGATCCTGAAGAAACTATACCCAAGCAGATTGTTGAACCATATACCAGCGATCTTTATGGAGACGAAACAGAACAAGACATGAGAGAAGACAGTGTCAACCCCAGCACAGCTTTGTCAGACCCCAACGAACATAATGACAGAAAAATGGTAGAATTATATGAACAAGAAACAGACATTGATACAGCTAGTTCTATTGAAACCAGTGATGCGGATAGTACATTATTTGTACCAGTCAGCTTCAGCGTCAAACGCGCCTATAAAACAGAATCAGATGACTCAATCCCTAGCAACAAAATTCCGCGTATACAGCACAACTATATCAGACAAAAGATTCTGAAGAAACGTTATAATGTTCCAAAACCAAGCCGAGAAGTGTTAGCCTCATCTCAACTAGTCAAAAACAACAGTGTGCAAATTACTGTGCCCATTGTAACCGGTGCTAACGTTCAGCACAACCAGGTCAGAAGAAAAATCAAGGCGAAACATATACCTGCCTCAAAACCAACAGATGTTCCAGCCATACAAACCCCAACCACAGTGAAACCATCACCGAAATCAAATGATGTTAAGCCAGCACCGCATTCGTCAATGTCCTCAGTGTCCCAACAATCAGCAAATGCAGTGTCGTCGCCTATCACACCCGTCACCACTGCTACTCAGTATGATTCTCGCCTAAGCAGTCGGGAAATTGCAATGTTGGAGTTGGCGAAAGAATTCACAAGGCTTTTCTAAAAACACGCCCAGGTGTTTTATGTGTTCGCAAATCCGAACACGGTCAACGCATATGTGAAAAAACCTTTTTTAACAATGTACTAACCTTCCCATGTACTTTATTTTCAGTTTTGACAGTTCAAATGACTTGCTTCCAGACTAAGATGTCAAAAGCCCCACTGAGAAACTTTTTTCCAGCCTTAAAATACTGATACATCAAGACCAATCAAGGCCAGCCCACGGAGGATTTTCATTAGATAGCATAGTGTTGTGAAATAAAAAATAACAAAACAATTGATAACACACGGTGTTACGAGTTTACAGACACCCTCATTTAGTTACAGACATTTTCTTAATATTTAGAATGTTACACAACCGTACCTATAACACATGTGTCATACTATTCTGTTGTAACATTCATCTCCACTTTTGTAACTGATCATATTCCACGCTCCATTCACCAGCATTTTCATGCAGACACTTTACACCAGTATTTTTTCTTACCCCATACTAATATTTCTTTGATCTATAATATGCTAAACTCCTTTATATCTATCACCTTGATCAATCATACTGTTCCTACTATGACTTCTCTTAACAGCACATAACTCATACCCAAAACCAGTATTGCATGTTTTGCTATTTTTCTCCACAGGATTATTTATTTTCAAATGTACATTATTATTTTAGACCCAGATGTATATTAGTACTGTCAAGAATTTTAAACATTCTCCTAAAGAGATTCCATATCCCAACCTTGACTCTCTATAATAAGATTTCCTTCACCCCACTGTTACAACATCTTTAACTTACTATTTTTCCTTTCCACTATATTGAGACGACATTCTAGACTTGTGATTTTTTTTCAATCCCAATCATATTCATTCCTTGAAATTACAATCATGTTGTAATCAGGAGATCCTTGATGTACCCTTTCCTCGCCGCTTATTGACAACAGACACTGCTACAACATTCATTCTATTCTAACCTAAACTATTACTTGCAGCCCTATTGGTTAGGATTTACTATTAGAAATGTTGATAGTATATCTAGTGTTTAGTGAATTGATTTTTATCATTCTTTAGTACTTGTGATACAAACATTAAAAAAAAAAGAAATGAAAAAGAAAAAATGAAAAAGAGACAAAAGACATAACAGAAAAATGAGAAGAGAAAAAACAATTGAAATTTTTTTTATATAAAATGTATTATGTGTATATGCCACCCTCACACATTTTGATGATGATAAGCCAATATTGTAAAACATTGACTGCCCTGAGGTTAGCAGCTGAAGAAGAAAAAGAGAAAATAAATCACCCTATGCCAGTCATACACCCCACCAGCATGATCTCTGATACTCCAACAATATTTTGTTAATACTGCATATCACAAGTACCCCAATGACATTTGCGCATGCTGATTTTCTGCAAATGAAGAATCCCTTGAGAGCATTAGTATATGCTAACCCCAGATTGAACAAATTGCACCTATTTGTTGATGATGCCTTTGCCCATGTTAAAGAAATAGCATTTGCACATGCTGACCTAGCAAATGAAATACCCCTTTACAGCATTTGTATATGCTGAACCCACATTGAACACCCCATTACTGGATGATAACCACTAATGACACATGAGATGAAGAAGCAACAGGTTATGTATGATGAAGATGACATTTTATATTAAGGTGAAACTTTATGTTGTCACAGCTGAGATTTTGTTGTAATGTTTATGCACAAAATTCCCCACATTAACATTGGAGGAGGAATAATCTTAGTCTTTCGTGGTTACGAGATAAGACAAGGATATAATAGAATATTTGATGAATACCATGGACATGGAACAAATCAGAGCAGATGATTGTTGCACATATGAGGACCATATTTGAAGTCATTATTGAAGGATTATCAGTAGACAAGAGACACAAATGAATTATGATAATCCCATGGAACCACAGGTACTAAGGACACAAAATGGAGATTAAATAATGGAGAAAAAAAAATAAGGACTGAATAATTGCTATGCCCAGAGGTAAAGGAAATAGAGATACATCCGCATTTTTGGAGAAGATATCTCTTTGATTTTTGCACATTGCCTTTGTATGAACATTGTTGTATAACAAATGACTATTCCTTATCACGAATTACAGAATGTTGTAAGATAGTTGGAATAAATTGACAATTTACTATACTCATAATATACCCAGAATTACAAGAGAGAAAAAAAAATACATGGTTGATGAAATTGGACGTACTGAGATTCTGCTCACCCCGAGGATATTGGATAAGAAAATAACGTTATCCCAAGGACAGACATGTCACAGATATATCATGGAGATATTATGACAAAAAAAAAAAAAGAATACCTAGATTGGAAATGCAGCAAACTTTGTCAAGGACACCAGGAAATAGACCCCGCTCCACACTTAAGATAACTGACGGATGAGATTTTTGAATTATAAGTACCATAAGTCACCCATCTGGCTGTAGTCAGCGGATGTTACAGGCACCACATAACTCTGACTAACCCTCGACCAGCGAAGGCAGAGTTGGTGTCGAAATTTTGCACATATGTAAAAAGACATGTTTTTGTTCATGTTTTGGTAAAGTCTAGACATTTATGTTAATGGTTCTATAAATGATTAGTTGATATATTGTTGATAAATATTCGCAGATATAGTACATGGACAATTAATAAGGATATATTTCCAGTACAGAATAAGAGGAATAGGAAGGATCCACATTTTAAATATTGGAGCACCATGAGCGATGAATTGGACTTATAAAGAAAATGGAAATGGTACACTGTATGCAAGGATAACCAGAAATAATATGGATAAATAGTAGTCAGAGTGCCAGGAACTTTGTCTTATAAGAATATTGTAGATTCCTCACGATCAATTGATTATTTTCTTCCTTTCTATGTCACATTTTTTGAGTGAAAACCCCAAAATTTTTTTCATCTCATATTGTCAAACAGTTCTTACATCTCAGTTGATAGTTCCATAAATAATTGTTTGATGTGTTTTGCATAAAGGTATTGCTAGATAAGGTACATAAGGAGTTACTAAGGATGAATTCTCAAGATAACAGGAGGACTAGAATAGACACAATGATATTGGAACACCATAAATGATACATTGGTGTTATACAAAAGAAAAAAAAAGGAGACAAATATAAATTGTATACAAGGATGCCTCGAGAGTGACAACATGGATACATATTGTCAAGAGTATAAGCAGTTGTCTTAACAGAGAAAATAAAGTAATACGGAACCCAATGTAGAAAATTCATGATGATTTGGAAACTATATTTTCCTTTTCCCTTATATTTCATAATATGATAGTAACATATTCGTCTGTTGGTTGCTGAATAATGTGATGTTTGAAAATTGATGTATGGTAAGTCAAAGAAGATCTTTGAAGAATAAATATATATATAAAATAATATTTCTAGGGAAGAGTTCAAAAAAAAAAAAATACTGTATTGACAGAAAAGAAGGAATGATTAGAAATAACTGACTAATGGACAGGATCACCACCAGACGCACGGATATTGGAGACAAACATCACATATTTTGAAAAAAAAAAAAAAAAATGTAATATAGAACATTTTCTACAGTGACGGACTTAGAACGAATTTATACACTTACCATTTGGAAAATGTCAATAACCAGAAACATTCAGATAAATAAATAAGGATAAGCCATGAGGTTTTAATGCTTTTATTGTGAAAAATGATTACTTATAAAAATGAGGCTGGTTGTATTATCGTCTGATAAAATATGCATATTATGTCTAGAGATGTTTTCTACATGTAATAATGAGCAAGTGGCTCATTCACTGAAAAAAAAAAAAAGAGAACATGATGAGTACCCATGAGAACATTGGCTATTCTATGAAAGTGGATTGCCATTACCATAGGAATTAGAGATTTTGGACATTTCTTGGAATATTGCAGAGTACTTGGGAAATAGAATAAATAAGTACGTCAGGAAAAAAAAAGATTTTTTAAGTACTTGCAGGCTTTTAATATGGAGCAAATAACAGGAAAAGAAAAGAGATAACACCCCCACCATATCTAGGAGAATGTAATCAACTATATTTTTGAATGAAATGTAATAGATTATGATAATCCAGCCAAGTTCGGCAAATAAGATAGTTTATTGTTCATTCCCCAGTGTTGCCACTCGTCACATTTTTTTTAGTGATGACCTTATGATTGTTTTGCAGATTTTGTTGGGCAGTGTTGCCAATTTGTAAATTTGGTGAAAAATATTATGATGTGATGAATAAGTTACACTTTTTGAAGTTGATGTCCACTACTAGTTTTTTTTACATAGCAGACGACCTCATATAGACATAGGACCCCAGTATAGGAATTAAATTAAATTTTTTTGGAAATATTTTTGGACTTAGAAAAATTTTTGAACTTTAAATTTTTCTGAAAATTTTTTTGAACTTAGAAATTTTTGGGGATGAATTTTTGTTATTGATAGTACTCAAATGTCTCCCTACGGGATACATTTGCGGAGCCCCGGGATCTATATGTGGCCGTGTACATAGTTGTTCCTTTGGAAACAGGCTATACTCCAACAAGACGGAGGAAGCACAGACTACCCCATAATTTTATATTTTATGAGAAACAGAATATAAAAAAATTATAGTGTCACATATTTAGGACAGAGTCGCTTCCACACGCCATTTCTAATAATTGGGTGATTTCCCCTGACCAATCGGATAGCTCAGATTTACCCCGGGGAATATAGAACAGGACGCCATCTGGCAGTAGAATGAAAGAGCGCAACTCAAGAGGTCGTATCTGGTCCAGCTCTACATATTTCTTAGTTTGAGGAAGTCAACTTCATACATTTATTTTAAAATGTGCATTTCAGGACATTGAGTGGTTTTATATTTCTTACTTGCGTAAGTAGTGACTATCATTCAATGTATATTTTGAATAGAGCTCCCAACCCTAGTCGCAGCAGAACTAGGTTCGAGGATTTGAGTCAATTTGCAAAAAACTAGTCTTACACCTCAAACCGTGTAGAGCAGAAAATATCCTTGTGTTGGAAAGTATTTAGCTCAAGGAATACTTATGATGATAAAGAAAACAAGGACAAATCTGAAGAGATGGGTAAATGTCGTCGAACCTAAGATAAGACGGTAACTTAAAGGAAGGAACACGGTGGAATGAGAAAGTTCGCCATATTTGACAATTGAGTAGGCCTATGAGACGAAGATGCAAAAAAAGGGATTTTTGGCATCGATGAAAGCATCTGATGAGATGTTAAAACTTTATTATGCTTATTATTGTAAAAATGTTCTGAATTCCAGACTTTGTTGAAATTTAAGTTTCATGCTGAAAGATATTAAAAGTTTTGTATGAAATCGAACGCTGTTGAAAAGGTGAATTACTACAGTTTTGAGATTAAGCTAAGAAATCTATCCATTTCAATTAAATTCGCTACATCAACACCTAAGAGAAGAAAATCGAACCTGGTAACACAAATTTAGGAGAGAAATCTAGATCTCTGGTGATTAGGCCAGTTAAACATCTGCTCTCTGTAAAGTAAACTGAAAATACTGCATATACCGGCACTGCCACATGATGGTGATATGGTGCCGTTCCAGTCCTAAGGAACACCTGCCCCGGCCACAGATTACTAGAGCGATAACTATTGCAGTACAAGTAAGCCGATGTAAGAATTACTGAACCTTACCTAGGGACGTTTCTGTTGTCTAGTGTTTTCCTTCCTTCTTTCAAGTTTACTGGTTTATGTTTATTATTTACTATTCATGTCCCTCGGTTTTCACTTTTTTTTTTTTATCTTCAGATCTGAAACACTTAGTTCCATTCCTGTCAAAGTTTAACGCAAGGCCTTTCTCGCAAACCGAGATGAACCAGTGTTCGCTCAGTCGGCCTGACGATTATGGGCTTGTTGGCTTAATGAATATTGTCGTTGTAATCTATTGACGGAAGCTCGGGCGTTTATTAACCTGTTGTCGCCTGTGCACCAAATTATATATATATATATATATATATATATATGATATATATATATATATATATATATATATATATATATATATATATATATATATATATATATATATATATATATATATATATATATATATATATATATATATATATATATATATATATATATATATATGATATTAAATTCTATACAGAGCCTTATAACAGGAGGCAATCTGATCATCAGAAATTGTTCTCCCCCCCGGGCAAGTGTTCGGCCCTTTATTTTCTTTACACGCTGGAACGCGTGGGGGGGGGGGGCCGCTAGGAGCACTTGGGTCATGACTCCCTAGTGTCCACCTCCTGTTGTCTTTTCCCGCCTTTGCTGGGAATTGAACCCACTTGACATTGGTTGCGACTTTCAACTTCAGTCCTGGTTTTATCCATGCTGCCAGCTTGAGGCAATAGGAAAATAAACCATTATGTTGCATATAAATTATTGTCCTGAATTCCATCGCCCGGTGTTGATTGCCCGATGCCCTTTCCGCCGTTTCACCGAGCCTCTTAAGTGCCCTTGTTCTTGGCTGTCCTTTCACACCCAATAGTTTCAGTAGATCATACACGTGAACAAATACACACGGAGAACAGAACTGGAGACATCAATGAACGTGATGAGAAAGACAAGGTAAGACCTTGAGCTGATGAAGAATGTAGCGTGTTTTCATTGAAGACCTCTGCTTCGCATGGAACTGAAGATTGTCGACTGATTGTGACTAGGTAAGACCTTGAGCTGATGAAGAATGTAGCGTGTTTACATTGAGGATTTCTGCTTCGTATGGAACTGAAGATTGTCGACTGATTGTGACAAGGTAAGACCTTGAGCTGATGAAGAATGTAGCGTGTTTTCATTGAAAATCTCTGCTTCGTATGGAACTGAAGATTGTCGACTGATTGTGACTAGGTAAGACCTTGAGCTGATGAAGAATGTAGTGTGCTTTCATTGAAGATCTCTGCTTCGTATGGAACTGATGATTGTCGACTGATTGTGACAAGGTAAGACCTTGAGCTGATGAAGAATGTAGCGTGTTTACATTGAAGATCTCTGCTTCGTATGGAACTGAAGATTGTCGACTGATTGTGACTAGGTAAGACCTTGAGCTGATGAAGAATGTAGCGTGTTTTCATTGAAGATCTCTGCTTCGTATGGAACTGAAGATTGTCGACTGATTGTGACAAGGTAAGACCTTGAGCTGATGAAGAATGTAGCGTGTTTTCTTTGAAGATCTCTGCTTCGTATGGAACTTAAGATTGTCGACTGATTGTGACAAGGTAAGACCTTGAGCTGATGAAGAATGTAGCATGTTTACATTGAAGATCTATGCTTCGTATGTGTCATATATATATGTAAATATAGATACAGTGATCCGTCCACCTTTGCTCTCTATCTAATGTTTATAATTTTTGCTACGCAAAACCAGCCAATTCGCTGCCTGTAGACTCTCTTTTGAAGCCACGCCTATTCTTTCTGTTTCATGCGCTAATGAGCGTTTACAAATTTTCGCACACGACCGTCTTAACAAGAGGGGGGAAGACCGGGGTGGTTACCTGAGTTCTCGAGCGAGCTGAGACGTCACTCATCGATAGTGACAGATCAGAGTGAAGCGCGCGTAGAGATAATTAAGATTCTTTGAAGAGGGAAAAGACGGGCAGAAATTTTGCAGGGTATCTGTTTGATGTCCGTGGTCCCAGGGGACGTAATTCATTGATCTACGGCAGAGGGACGAAATCAAAGAAAGGCCTGCTAACATGGCCAGGTCTTGTTGATGTCGTTTCGGCGATTGCGAGGGAGCGAACCGTAGAATCTTTTACTTCGGGAATCGAACGGTAGATTTTCCCTGATACGGCCGATAGCGCGACTTATCGCGACCGTTAGTGAAATAACACCATTTATGTACAAATACTCCGTCCTCTTAAAGCCAATGTATCAGTCGCTCAGAAACATTTGGATAATCTAGCTCGTTATACTAGAGCCCTTGTAAAAGTGTGTCATAGCATTCCGTGGAGAATGTTCATTTCTGATTGCGGTAATATATATTAGCATTTAGGTGATTTAACGTGTTAAAGTTTATCATTTTAATTCACTGGGATTTTTCTAGGTGCTAAGACTAACATATTAAATAACATATAGCTAATTTTTCCAGGTGTAATGTAGATTTAATCACCCGCTATCATTCAGAAAGAGATATTTTAAGTGGCTAAATAATACGCTAGGCGATTGATACTGGACGGAATTCAATTCACTTCTATCCATTATGTGTAATTTTATAAGTGTTTAGCGTAATATCGTAATAGCGTAATAGCGAAACAAATAGCTAGTAATGACAAGCGGTATTTGTAAAGTAGTCATAATTAAATTAGCACTGATATTGTGCGCTGAGTGTTCTACGTGGCGGGAGGGGAAAGGCGGATACCTAAAACCCAACTCGTACCAGTGGAGCGAAGCGTGATAAGATAGACTAAGTCATGTGTGCCTTTTAATTTAATTAAATGACAGAGAGGGTAAGAGATCTTACCTTTTCGCGTGATAGGATAGTATATTTGTATTGTGGTAAAATGTTTGTTTTCTTCCTATTTTAGTACGGGTCACAAACCAGCTGCCAGCGGTCTAAATAGCACCAGTGACAGTTCTTATTTATTATCGGGTCTTCGATGTTGACCTGTTCGGTCCTCTTGCTTCATTCAGAGAGAGACTAAAATATAAACAATAAGAGTAAAGTAACTGGACACACAAAATACCCAGATTTTTGCATTCAATTTATCAGCCCGCTGTGGCCAAATATACACACATATTTTTCCGACAAATGACAATTGTGTTTCCAAGCAGATTTACCCCGGAGAATACATTGTTTCAGAATCGGCACTCAACCCCAGAGAGAAAAACCGATAGGATATACCTTCATCATCATCATTATCTCTAATAACAGTTACCAGCCCGATGTTCCTTTAGCTTTTGGGAGTACTGTATACTGTCTACTGTGAACACTAGATCGCGGTTTATATTTTGCTACCTGAACTATCTGATGTGACATTTTCATATCCAATAATTCACTACCAAAGTAGGCGTTCCCCATTAGGAAAATTAATTATTCGTGGAGGAACTGGGGCTTACTTCGGAAAAGTACAACACTGGATTCTGATACATGTTCATTGATGTGTTCGTTCAAGAGGTTGTTAACCACTTAGTAGGTAAGCGAGATTGTATGTGGCCACAGATTGACAGAGTGAGAAAAAGAGGAGTGAATATTTTCTTTTCTTTGTATCATCATTGTACCCACTTCTTTTTTTGTGTTCGCTAACTTGATTATTTTACTGGGATAGCTTTAGTAAAAACTTGGTTCTTTGCTTTATTGTCTATCCTACACCCTAGTGTTAATCTTTGACTTTTTGGGTTATTTACCTCTTGCGGGATCTTTTCTCAACAGAGGGGAAGGCACTTATGGGGTTATTTTCATAATTCTGTAACCTATGATTTTATTGATTTCTATATGTTTGATGTTGTGAAGAGTTTAATTGATAATAAACTAAACAAAACTTAATTACTTGTGTTGGTCAGCCCAAATCTCTATTTAGCATAGTTTTCACGTTTTTAGCGGAGTCCTGACTCCGACACCGAATTTCATGCCATGTAATTACTCGTAGTAAAATACTGTAGTCGATTTCTAAAATTTCAAGAGTCGGAATCGCAAAATTTGTTGGCCAACTCCACAGACCTTGGGGAAAGTTACCGTATCTACATTATTACCAGTTCTTATCCACCACATTACAAGGGTGCAACTTCGTCGTAGGCAGTAGTCTTCGGGACTAGCATTTATCAGGACTTTATCGCGCTAGCTGATAGATACTAGTAGACCTCTTTAGGGTTCAGTATCTTTTTAACCCTGCAAGTGCTAACAGTCCTTTTCAAGACTAGCTCTTTTTCAGTGTTACACATTGCTAGGTGATAGAAACTAATCGTCCTTTTCGGGGCTTAGTATATTACAGCTATTGGGGTTGACAGAGTTCACCGACTTTTGAATGGAAACTGCACTGTGATATAACTGATGGACTTTGATCTAGGTTGAAAGAAACGTAACTTACCACAAGGCAAACACCTCGAGTGAAATGAACACGGAGACAGCACACTGAGTGAAGCGGACTAAAACAAAGTTGCGGTTACAAACTGTGATGCGCAAGTGTAAGAATTCAATCTTTGCATGGGAAACCTCATTTCCATCACTGCAACCTTTGAACTCCCATACTGGTTGTAAATTGATTCTAAGCAGCTAACCCAGGCTATATAGTTATGAAGATTTTAAATAAATCCGCATTTACTCATGCATTATAAATTCAGTTTTAACTGCAAACGCCTACTTATCAAATTGTTAATAAGGATAAACAGACGCGAGAGAAATAAAATATGGCTATGTTCTTACCAACAGTGCCTATTCATATTTTGATCTTATTGGAAACGAACGCTTAGAAATATACATCTCATTGATACAGGTCACACGCGCGAGTTAAAAATAGAAACATACGGCTTGTAGAAGATAGTTTCAGTATTAGCACATGTCCTGTCAGAATTGTTCAACGTACATCTTCTACCAATACTGTTGAACGTGATTTTTTGCCTGCACATTCAGCTGTTCGGGTTTTCAGTCAGCAATCGATAGAATGCAGCGATGACTTTGCAAGAAAGATACGGAACGGAATCATAGCTCACGGGAAAAAAGATGAGGTAAGCGAGACAGAAGAGATGATAACTTGCTTTTTGAACATCTCATGCGTAACTCATCACCATCATCATTTTCCTTTGCGCTTCATACAAAGCATGGAAGCACCACTGTGCCTCGTCCCTTCTCAGGAAGCCTGCTCCAAGAAGTCGCATGAATTTACAGCTGTGATTTCTTTGTCAATTTTTGTTGTTGTACATGATTAAGTTGCCAACTCGCACCCATAGCCACAAATTAGTCGGCTGATGGTGCAGAAGGCATATTCTTTCTTTTCCTCTTCTGATATTCCCGAAAACTACTTACTTACTTACTTACTAAGTCGTTCCCCTTCTACCGTGAGGTGTAGAGGTTTGGAAGAGAGAGCGCCAGATTATCCTATCGGCTGTCTTCCTCCTGGCCTTCTAAGCTGCACGGGAAAGCTTATGGAGAGAATGATCAATACCAGATTAAGTTGGCACCTCGAAGAAAAACAAATTTTACTGCACCAACAGGCAGGCTTCAGGCAGCATAGGTCTACAGAGGACCAAGTCACCTACATTGCACAGGAAATCGAAGATGCTTTCCAATAAGGAAAGCACACTTTAGCAGTCTGGGTAGACATGGAGAAAGCATTTGATAAAGTTTGGAAAGATGGGCTAAGAGTTAAAATGCTTAAATATGGAGTCTGTGGAATAATGTATAACTGGATCAGCCACTACCTAACAAACAGAACAGCTAGAGTGCAGGTGCACGGACAGTTAAGCAAAAAGACTACAATGGAACATGGAGTTCCACAGGGTGGGGTACTTTCCTCAACACTCTTCCTCATATATATAAATGATATAACAGAAAACATCCACAAGAATGTCCACAACTCTCTCTATGCTGATGACCTGGCCATGTGGACTTCAGAAGAATACATCACCACAGCAAGAGTGCGCATGCAGGATTCACTGCTAGCCCTTGAAAGTTTGTCCAGAAAGTGGTTGCTCAAAATAAATGAACAAAAAACTACACACACTATTTTTACCTTGTCAAATAAACCACAGCAAGCAAAGCTGCAACTACATCGGCAGGCAGTACGAGAAGATGAAACACCAACATACTTAGGAATCACACTAGACCGCCGAATGGCGTGGAAATCACAGATAAACAAAATACAGCTAAGGGCAAAACTTCGCATGGCCATCATGAAAAATTTAGCTGGTACCACATGGGGTGCTGATGAGAATATCCTCAAAAAGCTGTACACAGGCAGAGTCAGACCTGCTATGGAATACGGCATCACAGCTTGGTCGACGGCAGCAAAGTCAAATTTTGACAGAGTAAACAGACTCCAAAACCAAGCAGCACGTATTATAACAGGGGCCCTAAAGTCCACACAAATCAACCATATGGAAAGCATTATAGGGCTACAGTCAATGGAGGATAGACGTGACAGCAGAGTCCTAAAACAAGCTGAAAAATTTAAGAGACTCGAAGGACACCCCATGTTCCAAAGAATGAATAGGCTAGGAAGAGGCAGGCTCAAGCGAACTAACTTTGTAGCCCAAGCAAAAGAAAAAATTAGCAAAACTACCATGCTAGCAAGCTCAGTTGCAAAGAAAATCCCAACAAGCTCAACTATCCCACTGTGGAAAATAAGATGCTTTCCTGAGTTAAAATCTGATATTCCAGGCATTGAAAGTAAGGGAACACAGACAGAAACACAAAGAAAGTGTATAGCAACCAAGCATATTGACCGAAAATTCCCAGCAAAGCTTTGGACACATGCATATACTGATGGTTCAGCAAAAAATGCAGTTGAAAATGGGGGTGCCGGCATCCTTATAAAATTAAAGAATAGAATCCACTCTATGGCAGTTGCCACTGGCAAATACTGCAATAACTTCATTGCTGAAGCAGAAGCCCTGAAATAGGCAGCTGAAACTCTTATTGAATGCAAAGCACAGGCAGAAAAACAGATAGTAATCTTTACAGATGCCCTCTCAGTAATATCAGCGCTGAAGAGCCATCAAACAAAAGGATTGAAAGATCTGATAATCTCCCTTGAAAGACTGGCCAAATGCTTCAACAAGTGCACTATCCAGTGGATACCTGCCCATTGCAACATACCAGGAAATGAGGAGGCAGACAAACTTGCTAAGGAAGGAGGTGCCTTACAACAAAATGATATAGAGACAACTTACGCAACGGCAAAGACTACTATAAAGGCTACATTCAAGTCCAAATGGGAAAGAGAGCACCCGGGCCATTTGAAAAATGATGCATATCATCAACTATCCAGGAAAGAACAGGTCATCATTTTTCGGTTACGCACTGGACACAACAGATTGAGATACCATCTATACCACAAATACAAAATTGGTGCAACAGATCTCTGCACCTGCGGTACCAGCCCGATGACGGTCGAACACCTCCTGCAGTATTGCCCAACCTACAGTAATGAACGGAGTAGGATATGGCAACAACCCACTTCTGTCAACGAAAAACTGTTTGGAGATGTCGGGAACCTTGAGTTGACTACTGCCTTTATTAGAGTCATAAATGTGGAAGTCTGAAGGCGAATGAGGAAGAAGAAGAAGAAGAATCATGTTTTGGCTTAGAATTTTGGCATGCTCTGTTAGCGGTTTCTACACAGATTTGTGGCCGTGTACATAGTTGTTCCTTTGGAAACAGGCTATACTCCAACAAGACGGAGGAAGCACAGACTACCCCATAATTTTATATTTTATGAGAAACAGAATATAAAAAATTATAGTGTCACATATTTAGGACAGAGTCGCTTCCACACGCCATTTCTAATAATTGGGTGATTTCCCCTGACCAATCGGATAGCTCAGATTTACCCCGGGGAATATAGAACAGGACGCCATCTGGCAGTAGAATGAAAGAGCGCAACTCAAGAGGTCGTATCTGGTCCAGCTCTACATATTTCTTAGTTTGAGGAAGTCAACTTCATACATTTATTTTAAAATGTGCATTTCAGGACATTGAGTGGTTTTATATTTCTTACTTGCGTAAGTAGTGACTATCATTCAATGTATATTTTGAATAGAGCTCCCAACCCTAGTCGCAGCAGAACTAGGTTCGAGGATTTGAGTCAATTTGCAAAAAAACTAGTCTTACACCTCAAACCGTGTAGAGCAGAAAATATCCTTGTGTTGGAAAGTATTTAGCTCAAGGAATACTTATGATGATAAAGAAAACAAGGACAAATCTGAAGAGATGGGTAAATGTCGTCGAACCTAAGATAAGACGGTAACTTAAAGGAAGGAACACGGTGGAATGAGAAAGTTCGCCATATTTGACAGTTGAGTAGGCCTATGAGACGAAGATGCAAAAAAGGGATTTTTGGCATCGATGAAAGCATCTGATGAGATGTTAAAACTTTATTATGCTTATTATTGTAAAAATGTTCTGAATTCCAGACTTTGTTGAAATTTAAGTTTCATGCTGAAAGATATTAAAAGTTTTGTATGAAATCGAACGCTGTTGAAAAGGTGAATTACTACAGTTTTGAGATTAAGCTAAGAAAACTATCCATTTCAATTAAATTCGCTACATCAACACCTAAGAGAAGAAAATCGAACCTGGTAACACAAATTTAGGAGAGAAATCTAGATCTCTGGTGATTAGGCCAGTTAAACATCTGCTCTCTGTAAAGTAAACTGAAAATACTGCATATACCGGCACTGCCACATGATGGTGATATGGTGCCGTTCCAGTCCTAAGGAACACCTGCCCCGGCCACATGATGGTAATATGGTGCCCGTGACCACTTCTCTTTGATAAAGCGAATAACTAGCGATCATAGACCATGGACGATTTACTACATAATTTTCAACAGCTTGGTGTGGAACAACAACAACCACAGAACCAACCCGTAAATACACAACCACTGCAGCCCCAGGACAGACAAAATATGGAAGGACCAACAATAATAGCGCTACGGCAAATTACTGAAACCCTACAGAAAAATGACAACTACGCGAAATTCACACAGGTTAGATCCATTGTTCAGCCGTTCGATGGAAACAAGAAAAAATTCAGAAGATGGTTGTCCGACATGGAAAAATTTGCGGCACTAGCAGAGGCAACAACAGATGAAGAGAAAAAGAAAATCGCTCTGTTAGGTTCTGATTCGTACGTGACTGATTTTTTAAGAAGGAGGTCCCAGCAGTACCCCACAGAAACCTACGAGTCCCTAAAAAAAGAGCTCACCCAGAGATATGGGGAAATCATAGACAAAATGCATGCTTGGTCAGTCCTTAGAAGCATGAAACAGGAAAGAGATGAATCGGTACAACTTTTTGGAGATCGATTCCTCAATATGGCAGAAGAGGCGTTTTGCGGAGAATCCCTACCACACCTGATGTAGAAATACAGTTAGTGGGGATATTTGCCGATGGCCTTAGAGCGGAAAATATCAGAAGGCATCTTATTAGAAAAGACACCAAGACTATTGCTGAAACAATCCAAGCAGCAATACGGGAGGAAAATCTTCACCGAAGGTTCCAACAAAGAGCAGGTAGGGAACCCCGACCAGAAAATAGGGACTATGATGAGCATGAGCCTATGGAAGTTGACCATACCAGGAGGCAATGGACTCGCCCACGACAACGAGATGATAGGCCCCGCAATTATAGACCCTCCACACAGAGGCAAAACGACGTCAATAATGTCAGTACAAACGGATGCTTTACATGCGGTAGGCTCGGACATGGTTACAAGTCCTATAGAGCAAATTACAATCATGCGCCATTCAGAAGAGGAGGTTACCAACCACAACAACCCGCACCACCCCCACGTGATTACACCAGAAATCAGTATACCAGAGGCGCACCTCAAACCCCTCATGCGTCAGGGAAACGGCCGCGCCACTCACTAAACAGGACCGTTAGTGAGGGCAACAATCACAGAAACTGGTCCAAAACAAAAGAAACAACACAGAACAGAAATTGTCAAGTGGGCCCATCCAGTAAAATACAATATGAAGAAATGTTGCATGATGGAACTAAAATACATCCGGACCCCAGTTCCTGCATCATGTCTATACAGGGCCAACAATATAGGGCACTGGTAGATACAGGAGCATCCATCAGCCTTATTAGGTTCCAGCTGTTCAAGAGGATCCAACACTTAGTACGATTTCAACCGTCCAAAACACACCTAGCTTCAGTCACGGGACAAAGACTAAATTCAGTTGGGACAGCATGGCTAAAATTTTCCTTAGGCGAAACAAATTTTGAACACCCATTTGTCATTACTAAAGGAATGTCTAGAAATCTTATCCTAGGGAGAGATTTTTTTAACAAACACAAAGTTCGAATATACTATGACCTCCAGAAAATCAAAGTCAACAATACTGTCACGTAGGGTTTATATTCATTTAATTTCCTACAACTTCTTCCTATTCTTTCACCCGAAAATTCTCTCTTTTATTATCTCTGTATTTCATTTTTTCCTGTATTTTTTTTCATCCATTCGTTTTGCGAATATTATTTTCATATAATTCGCAAACTTTACCTGTTTTCCTTTCTCATAAACTGAGAATCGCGCTAGGACGATATTACGTAGATGTCAGGGCTGCAGGGCGTCACAAGGCGTGATAAGTCGGTTCGCTGAACACAGGACGTAGCAAATCGTCTACATTCTCACCGAGCGCGCGAGCTTCTTCTCGGCATAAGTCCCGGTGAGGTGTGATACTTTACATCTGCACCGGTCAGTATCCAGACATTTGTCTGGAAAATCCCAAACTGACACGACGCTCACGGTGGGCCATGGTCAGCTGTAGTGTGAAAACTGTCCTGCAATGGAGTCAGGCTGTCTGGGATTTGAAACTGACACGCGTACATCGTGGTCAGTAGGTGACAGTTACGACACGCGTTAAGCGGACGTAAATGTTGGGAGTAGGGGAGATAATTTCGCTTGGCGAAGTAAGTTTGGGCCCTTTGTCTGATTTTAAGATATTGGCCAAGTTTGAAACTTTAATTTCATTCTCGCTCATAGACTCCACAGTAGATAGGTCGCTCGAAAACAGAATAGCTGTTAGCGAACATCTCAGTTTGTTTCGGCAATTTGTCGAACTTCTAGACTTCCAGAAATATTTTCAGCATTTTTATTCTTAAGTGGTGCGACTACCTGTAATTCTGTGGTTGAGGTAATTAATATGATAGATATATAGATTTTGTGAGTGTTAAAGTGTTAAATCGCTTAATTCATTTTAAATCTATTTCTTTAGCGCAGAAGAGAAATAAAGTGGTAGGCTATTATATTTTCTAGGGAAGCATTCAGTGGAAAGCAGAATAAAATTAAAATTTCTAGCTTATAACGGCAATTGTAGCTATTTATAAATTTAATTTAACTGCTAATACTCAGTCGAGTGTATTTTTCTAAACTAACGTATAAACTCTAGAATCGAGCCTCATGAATGATGACGGGATACGCACGTGTTCCTAATTCATTAGGATTGCTGATTTTTAATTATAACTTACGTCACGGGAAGTTTAAATGATAAGCAAAGCTCTCTGCTTGCAAGTTTAAATGTAAGTTATAACCAGTACAGATTCTGTTTATTATATTATAGGTGTTATTTTTCCTCCACACAGTGAAAGTTTTGGGGTGACCCTAACTTTACCAGCACCTAGTAGTAGTTTCCATACTTGTGAAGAAATAGACAGTCCTTATTTTGAACCACGTGGGTTTTCTCAAGTAACACTGATCTGACGGTGCAAGTTAGACAGAAATACTAATATCCCTATAACGGGTTTTCAAAGACTGTAATGATAAATACTGGACCTTGGAGCCAGCACTTAATTTCTTCTAGAAACTCTATATAATTTGCTGCCTGGTGGCGTGAATATTAACAATCATTTCCCGACTAGATTATATCTTGTGGACAAATCTGTGGTGTGACTAAAGTGAATCCTATACTGAGGGAAGGCACCGACCTGACATTCATCATTTTTTTTGAAACCTACGCTATTGACACTGTGCTCTGCTAACTCCCGCGCCTGGAATAATTGTTAGGTGACTTAATCAGACATTTGAACAAATTTGCATACCCAAGTAGTCGTTCCCGGAGACTCCAAGTTAAATACGTCTTTTGGAACTGGGGACTTCTTGGCAGAAGACTGCATTTTTTGAGTCTGTGTGAAAATCTAAAATCAATGTGTTCCAAGAGGCAGCAAGCAAAGTCGTGAGTACAAGTATGATAAGCCATGGCGGAATGAATGAGTGTACGCTGGTTTGAGTGATATTTTTCACTATTTTATCTTTGACACCCTGTTGCTGTCCTAATTTTTTTTCAATCTGCATAATTTGTTGCTAAGGCTAGAGTTCTTGTGTTTTTGTCTTAGGTTAAATCAGATTTTTTTCAAACTCTGTGCATATAATTACGAGATAAAACATAGAAAAACTCTTAGACTCAAACCCTATGTATCTGTGACTCGGGCGCCATCATCTGTTCTCTTAACGGGGCCGGGCTAAACCTAGAGTTAACACTATAACGGGGCTATCATCCTTGCAACATTTCCTTGATTTTTTATGACTATGTGTATATGTATTTTCCTTGATGTACTTTCTTTGATGTTGTGAGCCGATTTTTCCTGATAATAAAATCGCTCTTGAACTTAATAATCGTGTTTGGTCAGCTCGTTCTAGATAATATATATATCATTGTTATAGTTTTCCCACGTCTGTGTGTTTACCTGTCGTCACGTGTATGTGCGTGCCTGTGAGTGATAGAAATATACGTAATATGTATATTGGTGTAGTCTGTCTGACGCTGTAACAACTGTTGTAGAAGATAGGTGAGAGAGAGAAGAATTCTTTTCGCTTTCAGAGACAGCCACTATATCAAATCTATCATCTCACGTGTATGGAAATTCTATTACCTTTCACTAACTCTCACTGAGTCTATCACCTATTCAAACCTATTCAGAAGGGACCAAACCTAGTCTTAATTCTCCTATCGGAAATCTACGACAAATACATACATAGATCTCCAGGACGATATCCACATAGCGTCTTTGGTAAGGATTACAGCTCCCATAACGGTGGCTCTAAACTCCCTGGTCATAGCAAAAGGCAGAGTAAAAAATTCTGAGTACATAACACCAGGGCAATCAATTCAAATACAGCCCCTAGCAGAAGAAAGCATTATTGATGACCCATTGTTGCAAATTACAGAGGGAATCGCTGAAGTCTCGAAGGCTAGAGATTTCCCCATCATGATATTGAATATGTCAGGAAAAACTACCACTATAAATAGAGGCACAATTGTAGCACAAGTGGATACGTCAACGATAAGACAGACTAAAACCAATAGAGACCATCCACAAATTGTCTCAACCACCCCCACTGGACATAATGCACGAAATCGCAGCACAAATAACCATAGTACATGGAAAGTAAACAGTTATAAGGCTTATGCAGAAAAAGGCAGCAACATCAGTCACAGCTATGTTACACCACAGCATACCCTACCCAGATGGCAGAAACGAACCAGTCCATACATAAGAAGAGAAAGGCCACAGTATGAAAATGACTATAATTACTCATTCTTGCGCCCCAGCACACCAAGAGAAAAGATGAAGTGCTGTATATCACAGAGTAACAGAGAAACAGAAATTGTCTTGCCAGGAGGATATCCAAAGCGACAAGACAGTGATACATGCCCCATGGAGTATCAATATAACTCAAAAACAGGTGGATATGATAAAGTCCCAAAACCAATTGAAATTTCCGAAGAAAAGGAAGAATTCTTATATGACTATACCACAGGAGGATACTATAGCAGCAAAGTTGGAAACAGAAAGAATGAAAAATTTTCGCCCAGGGAAAGAAGACAGCCCTATAACACAAACAGAAGAAATACAGTAACGTACGCGGATAAGCGCAGTTACGGCAGAAATAATCAGAAAAAATGGCACAACAACGACTACCCCAGAAATATAATAAGAAATGAATATACAGTAAATGCAGTGACAAATGGAAATGCACACAGCACATGGCAGAGGAAACAGTACCAAGCACAACCCAATGAACGGCAAAGAACTACGCAAAAGAAAGCCACATACCAGGAGCAGAGATTTTCACAAGATGCAAGAAAAATGTCCCAAAATTATGGGAATGAAACGGAGGCATCAAGACAGACCAGAGATATCATAGCAGATCATAAATACAGAGAGAGAATAGCTCAGTTACTTGCAACCCTGAATGCCACAGAAGATAATAAGCAACGTTTGAAAACGTTTGTAGAAAAGCACCAAGATGTATTCGCACTCAATGACATGGAATTAGGCAGAACTAACACTGTCACAATGGACATTCAAACAACCACAGAGGAGCCAATACATATGAAACCCTATCATACGCCCTTGAAAAATAGAGAACTCGTGGAAAGGTCTATAAATGAAATGCTACAGGCAGGAATCATCGAAAGATCCCGTTCCCAATGGTCCTCACCCATAGTGATCGTAACAAAGAAAGACGGCTCTAGTCGCTTTTGCTGCGACTACCGTGCCCTTAACAAAATCACAAAAGTCATTTCCTACCCCCTCCCCAGGATAGACGATCTACTTGCGACGTTAGGAAAGTCTACATACTTTACCACACTTGATGCAAGGTCAGGTTTTTGGTGCATCCCCATGACACCTGAGGCAAAACAGAAATCCACATTCTGTTCACATATGGGAAGCTTTTTTTGGAATGTTATGCCATTTGGTCTAAAAGGATCTCCAGCAACATATATGTCACTCATGGATGAAGTGTTAAAGGGTCTACATCCATTTGCCCTGGCATACATAGACGATATCCTGATACATACCGCAGGCACGATGGAAGACCACCTCCGCAAGGTTGAAACAGTGTTTGATAGACTCAGGCATCACCAAATAAAGTTAAAACTGTCGAAGTGTGAGTTTCTAAAGACAGAAACAAAATATTTAGGCTTTGTCATCAATAGACATGGCGTCAGACCTGATGAAGATAAAGTCAAAGCCATAAGAGAAATGCCTAGCCCCAAGACGGTGAGACAAACACGCTCATTTATTGGTAAAATAGGGTACTATAGGCGCCACATCATCAATTTCTCCAGAGCAGCAGAGCCTTTGATAGCCCTTACCCGCAAGTATGCACGCTTCAAATGGACAGAAGACTGCCAGAGATCCTTTGAGTATCTAAAAAATGCCCTAACCACCATCCCACTGCTTGGACATCCAGATATTTCTCAGCCCATGATACTATACGCCGATGCCTCAGATAACGCAATTGGTGCATGTTTGGTACAACCAGTACTAGAAGATGAAACACCCATCCTACCAAACATTCCCAATGAGAAACCCATTGCATTCCTATCCCACGCATTGTCAAAGTCACAAAAACGGTGGACCACCACTGAGAAAGAAGCATATGCTATTCACTATGCAGTACAAAAGTTTGACTTTTATGTCAGAGGAACTAAACTCATTATAAGAACTGATCATCAACCTTTGGTTAACTGGCTCACCAAAACACAAGAACAGCCAAAGAAGTTACAGACATGGGCAATGAATTTGCAGTCCTACGACACCACTATCGAACATATCCCAGGCGAAATGAACACCTGTTCAGACCTCTTATCCAGGATTAAATATGATGATGAAACTGAAGTGAAAACAAATAGAGTCAAAAATGATGGCACATCCTCAGAGATTGACGATAATGCTAAAGAAATTAATGAAATTACTTCATCAAGTCGAAGAAGTACCTCAGATTCTGCCACTCAAGTAGAAGAAGAAAGCCAAGATATGTTTGACATGAGAGTAGAACAAGCGAAAGATGCAGAAATTGTCAAGCTGCTCACATACGTGAAAGAAAACCCAACAAAAAGTAAAGATTTTACAGTACACCCAACGGATGGAGCTCTATACTATATTGATCAGAAACAAGAAGGGACACTAAGAAAAGTCATTCCAGCACATCTAGTCCCAGGAGTATTGCTACAGTTTCATGATAACAACGGGCACATGGGAAGAGACAAAACAATTGATGTCATAAAGAAAAGGTATTATTGGCAAACTTTCTACAAAGACATTACAGAATATGTAGCCACCTGTAGAACATGTAAATTGAGGAACATGAAGCCACATTTAATTCCCCTTCAAGAAATGCAACCTTCCCATTACCCCATGCAAACAGTAAGCATTGACTTATCAGGTCCTTACCCACTCACCCAATCAGGCAACAAATACCTCCTGCACATAGTTGACCAATACTCTGTTTGGCCAGAAAGTTACCCACTCAGTGATGCCACATCGCAGTCCATCACGCAAATTTTTTTACAAGAATTCATTCCCAGGCATGGCTGTCCAAAACGAATCATTTCAGACAACGGTAAACAGTTTATCGGTAACCCATTTAAAGCCACCTTACACCAGCTGAATATTGAGCATACTACAACCACTTATTATTGCCCAAATGCAAATGGCAGAAATGAACGCATGCATGCCACCCTACATGATATTATTAGCAAATATATCAAGGGGAACCACCAATACTGGGACCTATACATTAACCAAGCTCTTGAAGCCATCCGAGTAAACGTGAACGATACCACAGGAATGTCACCCTTTCTCATGCTATACGGAAGAGAACCAAACTTTCCGTTAGACAACCTACTTCGCCCACAAAGAAAATACATGGGAGAAGACCCCATCGAAATAATCCTTCAAGAAAAGTATAAAGCTCACCAGATTGCACAACGAAATACACAGAAGGCATTTCACAAGAAACAGAAACAACATGATAAATCAGCCAAGCTACCAACGTACAAAATAGGAGACAGAGTATACTACAAGAAACATGTACGCAGTTCAAAATTCGATGACCGATGGTTAGATGGCTACAAAATTATGAAACAAACTACGCCTGTAAACTTCATTATTTGGAATGAAGAGAAACAACACCAAACAAAAGCTCACGTAAAACAAATCAAAATCGATAATCACCGGCCCATTCCGCCTCTGACGACAAATACAAGACCAGTCAGAAAGGCCACCCTAAATTATAATCCATCCAGCACAGATTCGTCTGACATATCAGAGTCAGAGACGACAGACTCTGAATTTTACCAAGACGACCACATACCCAGACCACCCACAGATGAAATACATCGAGCAAGACAACAACGAGACTCGTCCGAAAGCGAAGAAGATATCCCACCACTTGAATTACGTAATAGACTACAAGACAGAGACCTGCGCATTAGAAATGAAGAAATCATGCCTCAGACGTCACACGATGACAACAACCAAGCACCTTATATCCACACTCAAACTTACTCCCGCAGTGATAAATCGTCAGCTGATACCTATCACACCCCCCAGTTCAGGCAGTTCTAGTTTTAACACTAGTGAAAACCAAACACTGCTATACCACAAGAACAAGATTGCTCGTTCAAAACAATCAGATCCTGAAGAAACTATACCCAAGCAGATTGTTGAACCATATACCAGCGATCTTTATGGAGACGAAACAGAACAAGACATGAGAGAAGACAGTGTCAACCCCAGCACAGCTTTGTCAGACCCCAACGAACATAATGACAGAAAAATGGTAGAATTATATGAACAAGAAACAGACATTGATACAGCTAGTTCTATTGAAACCAGTGATGCGGATAGTACATTATTTGTACCAGTCAGCTTCAGCGTCAAACGCGCCTATAAAACAGAATCAGATGACTCAATCCCTAGCAACAAAATTCCGCGTATACAGCACAACTATATCAGACAAAAGATTCTGAAGAAACGTTATAATGTTCCAAAACCAAGCCGAGAAGTGTTAGCCTCATCTCAACTAGTCAAAAACAACAGTGTGCAAATTACTGTGCCCATTGTAACCGGTGCTAACGTTCAGCACAACCAGGTCAGAAGAAAAATCAAGGCGAAACATATACCTGCCTCAAAACCAACAGATGTTCCAGCCATACAAACCCCTGCCACAGTGAAACCATCACCGCAAACAAATGATGTTAAGCCAGCACCGCATTCGTCAATGTCCTCAGTGTCCCAACAATCAGCAAATGCAGTGTCGTCGCCTATCACACCCGTCACCACTGCTACTCAGTATGATTCTCGCCTAAGCAGTCGGGAAATTGCAATGTTGGAGTTGGCGAAAGAATTCACAAGGCTTTTCTAAAAACACGCCCAGGTGTTTTATGTGTTCGCAAATCCGAACACGGTCAACGCATATGTGAAAAAACCTTTTTTAACAATGTACTAACCTTCCCATGTAACTTTATTTTCAGTTTTGACAGTTCAAATGACTTGCTTCCAGACTAAGATGTCAAAAGCCCCACTGAGAAACTTTTTTCCAGCTTAAAATACTGATACATCAAGACCAATCAAGGCCAGCCCAACGGAGGATTTTCATTAGTATAGCATAGTGTTGTGAAATAAAAAAATTAACAAAACAATTGATAAACACACGGTGTTACGAGTTTACAGACACCCTCATTTAGTTACAGACATTTTCTTAATATTTAGAATGTTACACAACCGTACCTATAACACATGTGTCATACTATTCTGTTGTAACATTCATCTCCACTTTTGTAACTGATCATATTCCACGCTCCATTCACCAGCATTTTCATGCAGATACTTTACACCAGTATTTTTTCTTACCCCATACTATTATTTCTTTGATCTATAATATGCTAAAACTCCTTTATATCTATCACCTTGATCAATCATACTGTTCCTACTATGACTTCTCTTAACAGCACATAATCATACCCAAAACCAGTATTGCATGTTTTGCTATTTTTCTCCACAGGATTATTTTATTTTTCAAATGTACATTATTATTTTAGACCCAGATGTATATTAGTACTGTCAAGAATTTTAAAACATTCTCCTAAAGAGATTCCATATCCCAACCTTGACTCGCTATAATAAGATTTCCTCACCCCACTGTTACAACATCTTTAACTTACTATTTTTCCTTTCCACTATATTGAGACGACATTCTAGACTTGTGATTTTTTTTCAATCCCAATCATATTCATTCCTTGAAATTACAATCATGTTGTAATCAGGAGATCCTTGATGTACCCTTTCCTCGCCGCTTATTGACAACAGACACTGCTACAACATTCATTCTATTCTAACCTAAACTATTACTTGCAGCCCTATTGGTTAGGATTTACTATTAGAAATGTTGATAGTATATCTAGTGTTTAGTGAATTGATTTTTATCATTCTTTAGTACTTGTGATACAAACATTAAAAAAAAAGAAATGAAAAAGAAAAAATGAAAAAGAGACAAAAGACATAACAGAAAAATGAGAAGAGGAAAAAACAATTGAAATTTTTTTTATATAAAATGTATTATGTGTATATGCCACCCTCACACATTTTGATGATGATGATAAGCCAAATTGTAAAACATTGACTGCCCTGAGGTTAGCAGCTGAAGAAGAAAAAGAGAAAATAAATCACCCTATGCCAGTCATACACCCCACCAGCATGATCTCTGATACTCCAACAATATTTTGTTAATACTGCATATCACAAGTACCCCAATGACATTTGCGCATGCTGATTTTCTGCAAATGAAGAATCCCTTGAGAGCATTAGTATATGCTAACCCCAGATTAAAAAATTGCACCTATTTGTTGATGATGCCTTTGCCCATGTTAAAGAAATAGCATTTGCACATGCTGACCTAGCAAATGAAATACCCCTTTACAGCATTTGTATATGCTGAACCCACATTGAACACCCCATTACTGGATGATAACCACTAATGACACATGAGATGAAGAAGCAACAGGTTATGTATGATGAAGATGACATTTTATATTAAGGTGAAACTTTATGTTGTCACAGCTGAGATTTTGTTGTAATGTTTATGCACAAAATTCCCCACATTAACATTGGAGGAGGAATAATCTTAGTCTTTCGTGGTTACGAGATAAGACAAGGATATAATAGAATATTTGATGAATACCATGGACATGGAACAAATCAGAGCAGATGATTGTTGCACATATGAGGACCATATTTGAAGTCATTATTGAAGGATTATCAGTAGACAAGAGACACAAATGAATTATGATAATCCCATGGAACCACAGGTACTAAGGACACAAAATGGAGATTAAATAATGGAGAAAAAAAAATAAGGACTGAATAATTGCTATGCCCAGAGGTAAAGGAAATAGAGATACATCCGCATTTTTGGAGAAGATATCTCTTTGATTTTTGCACATTGCCTTTGTATGAACATTGTTGTATAACAAATGACTATTCCTTATCACGAATTACAGAATGTTGTAAGATAGTTGGAATAAATTGACAATTTACTATACTCATAATATACCCAGAATTACAAGAGAAAAAAAAATACATGGTTGATGAAATTGGATGTAATCAGATTCGCTCACCCCGAGGATTTTGGATAAGAAAATAACGCTATACAACGGACAGACATGTCACAGATATATCATGGAGATATTATGACAAAAAAACAAAAAGAATACCTAGATTGGAAATGCAGCAAACTTTGTCAAGGACACCAGGAAATAGACCCCGCTCCACACTTAAGATAACTGACGGATGAGATTTTTGAATTATAAGTACCATAAGTCACCCATCTGGCTGTAGTCAGCAGATGTTACAGGCACCAATAACTCTGACTAAACCCTCGACCAGCGAAGGCAGCGTTGGTGTCGAACAGTTGCACATATGTAAAAAGACATGTTTTTGTTCATGTTTTGGTAAAGTCTAGACATTTATGTTAATGGTTCTATAAAATGATTAGTTGATATATTGTTGATAAATATTCGCAGATATAGTACATGGACAATTAATAAGGATATATTTCCAGTACAGAATAAGAGGAATAGGAAGGATCCACATTTTAAATATTGGAGCACCATGAGCGATGAATTGGACTTATAAAGAAAATGGAAATGGTACACTGTATGCAAGGATAACCAGAAATAATATGGATAAATAGTAGTCAGAGTGCCAGGAACTTTGTCTTATAAGAATATTGTAGATTCCTCACGATCAATTGATTATTTTCTTCCTTTCTATGTCACATTTTTTGAGTGAAAACCCCAAAATTTTTTTCATCTCATATTGTCAAACAGTTCTTACATCTCAGTTGATAGTTCCATAAATAATTGTTTGATGTGTTTTGCATAAAGGTATTGCTAGATAAGGTACATAGGGAGTTACTAAGGATGAATTCTCAAGATAACAGGAGGAATAGAATAGACACAATGATATTGGAACACCATAAATGATACATTGGTGTTATACAAAAGAAAAAAAAAGGAGGGACAAATATAAAATTGTTTACAAGGATGCCTCGAGAGTGACAAACATGGATACATATTGTCAAGAGTATAAGCAGTTGTCTTAACAGAGAAAATAAAGTAATACGGAACCCAATGTAGAAAATTCATGATGATTTGGAAACTATATTTTCCTTTTCCCTTATATTTCATAATATGATAGTAACATATTCGTCTGTTGGTTGCTGAATAATGTGATGTTTGAAAATTGATGTATGGTAAGTCAAAGAAGATCTTTGAAGAATAAATATATATATAAAATAATATTTCTAGGGAGAGTTCAAAAAAAAAAAAATACTGTATTGACAGAAAAGA